>CM055905.1:66915038-67077538 GCA_029582155.1 Panopea generosa | reverse complement strand
AATAAAATTGAAATTGAAATTACAATTTTTGTATATTATACTCATGTTTTGCCCTCTTCGACCCCGATACAACATAACTGGAAACGTCGTCACATTGTACCAAGTCACATGTATACATGTATATGTAAATGAGGTTTGACCTTTTTGTTATATGACCTCATTTGACCGTTATCATAACAACCAGAATTTGTATGACTGTAGCTGTTTTCTGTCACGTATTCTTTACCATAAGTAAGTAAGCAAATGAGTGAGTGAGTGAGTGAGTGAGTGAGTGAGTGAGTGAGTGAGTGAGTGGGTGGGTGGGGGGTTGAGTGAGTGAGTGAGTGAGTGAGTGAGTGAGTGAGTGAGTGAGTGAGTGAGTGAGTGAGTGAGTGAGAGAGTGAGTGAGTGAGTGAGTGAGTGAGTGAGTGAGTGAGTGAGTGAGTGAGTGAGTGAGTGAGTGAGTGAGTGAGTGAGTGAGTGAGTGAGTGAGTGAGTGAGTGAGTGAGAAGGAACGACGGAAGGAAGGAAGGAAATAGTTTATAATAGTGTCATTTGCATGGCATGACGAAGAAGCAGAATACAAAACAAAGATAAACAAATAGCACCCGGCCAAATGGGCCTATAAGTCACTTACAATAAATAGTGGTTGTAACACATCAAAGTACTTTATAAATTTAATGATGCTACGTTTTAGTCATTATCATTTTTCTCGTTTTTGAGTAATGTGTTTATAAACTAACCGTTCGGTTACATCTGAAATTGTTTTATTAATGTTACTACATTGTACCTGTTAACTTTTGACCGTGACAACTACAACGTTTCATGTTACCCTCAAATAAAAAGCAGACTGCACACCTGTCCATTGTGACTAAAACAAGGCGATGAATAATTTGCATGTAGTCATGGCTGAGGAAACCTGATAGAGGTACGGCTTTATCAAGTCAGTGTCATCGCTAAACTATTTATTGGCATGGTCTATAGTCTATAGTCACCAGGACGTTGAATAATAGAAATAAAAAAAAAATCCTGTTTTTTTTTTTACCATTAGTACTTTTATATACATGTACAAGTACTTTTGCAGTCACCTCGCGTGTTCTTACAAAAAACAAAAAAGATGTTTAGGGCATTTTTAGTTTTCATTCCAAATATCGAAATATAAAACAAACTTTTGTCATTTTTTTCTTATTTCTGTGACTATTTGTTATATTACGGAATCCACTTTAAATATTTTTCATCATTTATGACATTTTCGTTTAATTCTGACAATGTTACTAAATATGTAAAAAGTCAAAATGTTAATAAAGTGGGACGGAAGTGCAATGGATGAAATGTTTGCCGCTCACTTTACACGACGTGGGTTCGATCACCAGCTCGGTCCGTTTACCTATAAAAACACAACACTCAGTACTGGTTCTACCAGAAACGGACCCGGGTTAAAGCGGTTCATACAAGCTCGTACCTTAAATCGCAATCGAGCTTAAATAAATTAGAGTATCACTGAATACTAGTGTTTAAGTCACTCTACTGCGGAACATATACGGAGCAATACTCACAAAAGTATCATTTATATCATTGTTAGATACCCCGGCATCGTCGAATACCCACTGGCAATCCAATAAGATACTTTCCATTCATCACGATGGATTAAGGGTATCGGAATTGTCACCTCGGGATATCAATCGTACATACTCGGCCAATTCCGTCTCCTTCGGTATTAGGATAATTGGCGAGATGGTCCGAATGCTCGGAATATCTGACGATTCTACCCAAGGAGACAATTCCTATACACTCCGTCAATCACCAGGTGATGAATCATCGAAGAATATCGTAATGGAATACCCGTGAATATTCGGCGATGCATTTATATACGAGTTGTGATCTCGTTTTATTCAATATTTGTATATGTATCTGCACAAGCTCACGTGTCTATATTTACAATTTAAGTACATGCCCTCCCAAGCTCCTTCCCTAGAACTTCATAGTTTTTGGTATTTATTTTATTCGAACTCCACATGACAAATATATTTAGAATATTTTGTTTTACCAGTTGAGCAGTCCTCCTAAGCCGGCTTGTCAAAGGCGCCGTCTCATGATCACCGACCGCTAAGGTCAAAGGTTCGAGTCCCGCGCTCTCCAAAAATAATTTCGTGAGAAAGTGGCTCTATTCAGATTCATACTTAGATGTTCCTCCACCAATAAAAACTAGATATGCCATAAATAACCTGAAATGTGTTGAAAATGGCGTTAAACCTGATTAAAAAATACCTGTTGAATGATTATTATCATTAGTCGGAACAACTGTTTACACATTTTCCAAAACAACTGTAAATATCGCTTACACTAGTCCGAGTAAATGGCTCTGATATTCAGCCGGCATTACAGCGCATAAAATGTAATGTATAACATGTAATATAAAAAAAAATAATAAAACGAAGTGATGATCGTGAAATTTATGAAAAAGAGTTTTCTGGTTTAATTTTAAAATTAGTTTAACGTGCCATTTAGAGATTACCAGGGGTCGTTAGTTCGAATCCACGCACGGCTGCAGTCTCCCTCGTGATTGATAAACGATATTGCGTCTCAATGTCATTCGTCTCTCACTGCTAGTGAGAAAATTATCAGGTACTTGATAAAACAAATACTATATGTCTCACTTACAAATTACCTTCCCTAAGTGACGGTAGCAAGATTATTGCGCCGAAGAAATTAGAACTGTGTAAATCGGTTGGGTATTTTTTTTTTTTTGAAAATGCTTAAAATGGTCATATTTCTTTGTACATATGGGATTGATGGTATGGAAGAAATCTAGTCATGTAGTATTTTTTAAAGACAATATATCAGAATTTTTCAAAATGTTAAAATTGGCTCAAACTATTTTTTTCCAATATACCATGCCTATATGTACTCACTGACCCAATATTGCCAAAAGTATATCTTTTTAAACATGCTAACATACAATATTGAAATGGGCTTTCCTAAGTTTGCACTAAAAAAGACATTTCCCACTTAAAATTTAACTTAACGTATTTTGTGACGTATAAAGTAAGTCACGTGATTCCATTTTGATTTCAATTTCATCCGTTATACAGGTTTTACACATAGAAAACATTGTTTCAGCTTAGAAAAAGAGTCCGAATGGCGATGCGTAGGTCGTCAAATAGTATTAAGGGCTGTCATTTTGAAATAGGGATTTCGCTTCAAGTTTCCAGATATACTCCCTTTAAAAATAAATCTGGTATATAAATCAAACTTTTGAATACCGCATGTATTGTTTTTAACCCATAGTTGGATGTATATTGTCATAAATCTAAATTTTATTTTTAAATTATCAAAATATTTTGTTTTATAAAAACGTATAGTTCAGTCAGGGTCGATTTAAAACCGCACAATACACGTATATATATATATAAATCAATATATCTCCGTATTACATAATAGTATACAATGCTTTAGTTTCACAAAGCACTTTTCATGGGTCAGGTCTAAACCAGCAGTGCACTTAACATTAACAGCTCTATTCACTAAAATGTTACCATCGTCATCATGAACTTTTATTGTCTCAGTCATAATTCTAAAGTTTGTTTTATCAAAATGTATATACAGTCAGGGTCGATCCAAAAACGTCTAATACTCGTATGATATTTATATACATTTTGTTATATACGAATAAATACGATTATTTGTAACATCATTTATAATCTTTAGTTTCAGCCTGCATGATTTATTTCATGGGTCAGGTCTAAAAGGCAAGGCATTCACTAAAATATCACCATCGTCAACATTTTATGATAGTTTATGAATGTATGATACAGATTTATCCTGACAGAACGCGTACGCCATTTTCCCGCGTACTGACGGCAATCCTCCAGCAACGCGACATTCCTGAAAGTAGCGACATCTGCAGATATAAGAATGGCCGTAGTAAGGGAAGCTACTCTCAGTACGTTTTTGGTTTGTTACGGTCATGCAAACTGGATTGTCATTCTTCTCAGGGTGAATTCGGTGACAGAGTGGCTAAAAAGATAAATAAAACAAATATTATATTTATACAATTGTTGTATCTTAAAAAGATGTTTGTCAGACTAGTGACTGAACAATCATACATACTCGGTCAATTCCGTCATCCTTCGGTATTCTAATTAAGATAATCGGAAAGGTGTTCCGAATGGCTAGTGAAGTTACTGAGACAATACCCCGGTGGAATGATGACATTTAACGTCTCACTGCGCAGTTATGTTCCCTTGTGGTGGCGGTAACACGATATTCTTGCCTTATGAAAAGTACTATGTAATTTAGTTCGAACTATTTTCAAATGGTTCATTTACTTACAAAAGATGAACGGAACAAAATCTGGAATAGCAAATTCTGCAATAAGTCAACACTGATGTTAAAAAGTGACTTTCTTTGGAACTTTAACAGATTGGTGTAATTTAGAGCATTTGAGGACTTCAGTTCCTTTTTTTTAAAGAAAGACGTTGTAATTTATTCATGTTATTAGAAAAATAACTCAAATGTTATCCTAAAATGCCCAAAAGTTAACCGCCTGGTTCATATATAGGACAACTTGTCAATTACGAATCCAGAAGTGAGATATTTGTGCTGAGCAAACAGTAGGCATTTGCCGTATAGTTACGGTGTTTACGCATATTTTCATGAGATTCTCCTATATCTATGCCAAAAAGGTCAAGGTCAGGTACATGAATTAAAAAGAAAGAAAAAAAAGAAGGAAAACATGAGTTTTATGCGGTATGTCAAAATGTATACAACTGCACGAGGTTGATTTTGTTGTTTGTGAAGTAATTCTATATGAAATTAAATATATATTTTCTGTCAGGTTTCAGAAACTCAGTTTAATAATGTTGTAATTTATTTGAGTTTGCATATAGACAGAATAAGAATTCTTCATACGTATATAAACGTATGTTACAGGTCGTTATCTTATGACAGGACGTTTTGCAGATCGCTGTGTGCATTTTTATTGTAAAAACATGTTATAACGGCAATGCAAGTGATAATCCTATACCATGCCCTGTTCTCTTTTATTATATGAATTTGCTTTGAAATGAAAATAAATGATTTATTATCATTTTGACAAAGGTAATTAGAAAATGAAAACAACTGTTCACATTTTTAAACATTTTCTAACTGTCACCTTACACATACGGACTTCTTTGAATATGTAAATATTCCCACGACTACGCAAAAATACACGTAAACGTGATGCAGTAATGGCGCAAACGCAGGTCGCCAATTGTGAAACATCGGGTATTTCCGTATCCTTCGTATAATATACCTCGTGTATAGCTCTATAATACACCAACGCTTTTCGCCTGTGTTACAAGTCTGTGTTCATTCGTGTGAACGTAACAAATTATGTTTCCGTCATTAAGTTGAATATATGGCGTTATTATATCGATTTTTTTATTGATACACTCGACATGGGTCATGTTTGTAGGGAAATTTAAAATACCAGTCTTGATTAACCAACGTTTATATTTTCAACGTACATGTATATAAGGTGGCATAAGGGGGGCCGCCATTTTATTTTATCATGTGACTGAAAGCTTTCCAAAATGGCGCCTTATTACGTCAGAGGTCTATTGCGTAGCATAAAGGCCGAGGTGATCAGATTGGCAGGTCGCAAGACTACTACATACGGGATACTGATTTGATTGTGGATTTCAGTGATGGTGCTGTTACTTCGGCCACCTTGAAGAAGTAACGCGTTGGATTTTGTCATGAAATTATAGGATTATATAAATTTATATTCTCCAATAATTATATTTTGAAATGGGAATTTGATTGTTTTTGCGATTTGAAATTCGTTTAAGTAAAAATGCCATATAAACATAGCTATGCGTTTCTTTTTCTTTTTAGTATATATAAAGTACACGTGATAAAATGCATCCATTGGAAGTACGGAACGCAACCAAGAAAGAAAAATAACAGGTGGTAGGTAATGTTTAGTCTGTTCGTGAGGTGTAATTATATTCACATCACTCGTTACCTCTAAGCATCGGTTAGAGCAGCATTCAAGCTTCGGACCCAACCGGTTAGACAGTCTTCAAGACCCAAAAGGATAAAAAAAAACAGCAACTAACGAGTTTTTACTACCACACGGTACCAAAACTAAAAATAATTGTTATCAATTCAATATCTACCTTTCCACAGCTGTATTGAATGAAGTCAAAACTTCCCTCCGTCCATGACCGGTGGGCGTATAAAACACGCTTACAGCGACATTTGAAGTCCCCAAAGGTTCCAATCATCATTGGGCCGCCACCCTGTAATTAGATCAAGAAATAACGATTGACCAGTCTGTCTGAATATTATATAAAATAAACATTAGTATTTTATGTTATTTATTTTTAACTTTTGTTCTCTATGTCGGAACATGGTGTAGTATAAGAAATTAATACTATTTTAAGTATGAAATAAATTATTTTTTTACTTATTTTCCTTGTTGTTTTTTTTTCTATTTTAAGTTTAAGTTATTATCATTAAGTTATTTCAACTTAGATAAATCACGCTCCTGGGTATAACCAGTACTAAGCATATGCGGATAAAGTGTCTTGCTAGAGGATACCACACATATCCGTGGCGGAGGCTCGAACTCTTGAGTCCAATGCTTGTCACACTGGGCCACGCGCTTATCGATCATTGTCTATCAATCCAGGGGTCGTGGGTTCGAATCCCCGCCCGGCAACAGTCTCCGTGATGATTGACATACGACATTGCGTCTCATTATCATTCGTCTCTCATCGCTGACTCAAGTGGAATAGTTATCAGTTACTTGCGGAAGCAGTTTGTCCTCGAGTACTGGTTAACCTTTCAGGATCCCAAAAAACAGTGGTTTGGTTCACTGATCGTATGTTAGCCCTCGATGGCATAAAAATGACGCTAAATATTCAATCAATCATGTTCCTATATGATTTATAAACGAGTTAAAGTTTAATCTTTACTGAGCACTCTGTTCAGATACACTAGATAACCCTCAACGTCGTGTAAGTATTGGTACGTTTAAAATTCTGCCATTCCATAACTGTTATATTATAATCACCGTGGCGAACCCATGTGACTAAATGCTATGAAGTGGTTTTAAAAAAAACGGAGGAAAAGTACCCGACTCAGGAAACTTTTTTTGTATAGAAATGAACCATTGATGCTTTCATCTCTTACTATACAGACACGTTCGTGAATTTTATTGAAACAGTTATCCCAAAAACTGTTACCTGAAGCGGGCACTTTTCTTCCTTTATTTTATACTACCCCATACCATTATGTCACATGGGTTCGCTAGCGTGATAATGAAAATTAAGAGAAACGTAACACATAATGTAAATGGCTTTTAACTAAGACGGTCCGTGAGAAGACCTATTTAGATAATTTAAGTGCAACTTTTGATTGCCTAATCTTTATATCTACAATACAATACTTCTTTTCATGTAACTGTTTGAATGGCGTGATTACATCCTAGTGCGTGTTAGGATATTAAACTTATACTAGAAGTAGGTTTTTTTCTCGTTTGACGCTTAGCGTTAAAAGGATAGGTGAGGACTGTTGAACTAAATGTCATATAAATACGGAATCTGCGTGCGTGTGGACATTGACAGTAGTGCAGCTGTGTCGAAGGCAGACATTGATAGTATCAAATAACTTCCGGTCTAGGAGTGATCAACATCCGTTTTAATATCTATTTATATTTTCGCTATTGAATATCCCCAATTGACTAATTCAACTATCGCACGCAAAATACGGAAACTAATACAACCAAACCCTTGTCAGAGGTCACCTGTATGAAGCAGACACTTCTCTTAAACAGCCAAATTTGTTATTTCCCACTTTTCTGCTTTTATAGAAAAGTAACCTGAATTAAGCAACAACCTGTTTGAAAAAGGCCATTTGATCATTCACTTGACTGGCTGCTTAAGACAGCTTTCTATTTCCTATTTCTATGCTTTCAGAGTAAATTAACCTGTATTAAGCAACCACCTGTCTTAAAGGTTCACTTTTGTTCCTTCCCTTGACTGGCTGCTTAAGACAGGTTTGATTGTATGTCTCAAAGCCACGTACTTAAATGTAACAGTCAATATAATATCGTTAATAATTATGAAAAACTATGTGAGATTTCAGTACACAGTTGCGCCCACTTTTTGCCACTGTTACATGATTCTTGCACTTAAAAAAAAGCCCTGTGTAATTTGGTTTGACATATTTTCAAAAAGCTCCTTTTGAAACTCTTTGGCACAAATACTGACATTGTCTTACATAATCATGACACAGTATAGTGTTGCCAACTTGTTTACCGGACAATCGTTCCCTGGTATTTTTACTGGGTACGGATTTTTCACCTAACACCCCTTGCATGCGCTTATCCTACCCTCCGCGCACTACGACGTAACGTCATTCATACAATCCTCGCACTATAACAAATTTCTCGCGCTATGACGTAATGCTATTCATAAAATCCTCGCGCTATAACAAATTTCACGCGCTATGACGTAACACCATTCATAAAATCCTCGCGCTATAACAAATTTCTCGCACTATGACGTAACGCTATTCATAAAATCCTCGCGCTATAACACATTTCTCTATGACGTTTGAATCATAAATGTTATGAAATTTTTGCACCACTATAAAAATAAACTGGGATAAATATCTGAAAAAAATCATACAGTTAGTGTTGTATACAAAAATATATATTACATGGGAGTTTCGGTGCGGATTGGAAATTTCGTCCCCGGCTCGGGTTAACTGTTTTGGCGACTTTTTAAAAGGTAAATTAAATAACTAAAGCTGATACTTTCCTGTACCGCCCCTACACCCCCACCCATCACCATTTTTTGTTTGTAAATTCAAATTATTCACCACCGATCATAACACTATAAAATGTTGTCAATTAACAATGTATCTTAGTGAATTACAGTTGTTGTGAATACCAAATAATTTCGATCACAAATTTTCATGTTTCATTTTGTTTTGAATCTGCTCTTGGTGCACTCTTTTTGCCATATACCTACATATACAGTAGAACCTCAATGGTTCGAACCCCATAGGGCTTGACAAAATAATTCGAGTTAAGTGTTGTTCGAGCCAAGTAGTGTTCAAATCATAACATATATGTAATCGGCCACGACCAGATAAGTTGTTCGAGCTATATGTGGTGTTCGAACCATTCGTGTTCGATCGATCCGTGTTCGAGACATACGTGTTCGAGCCACCCGTGTTCGAGCCAGCGAAGTTCTTTTGTATATATCTATTACTATAATTTACCTTTAATGTGACTACTGGTTCGTTTTTGTTGCATTTTCGAGTCGGTAATTCTAACTGACAGAAACTCATTTTAAGATGGAAAGTTTCCCCTGAAATAAAAATAGATTTCTGTTTAGTTTATGTTTCGTTTTTCTGTACATTTGTTTTGTTATTGATTACGCTATGTGATCATTAAAGTCATTGCGATTTGCTTTATTAGTTTCTATCATTAACGAATCAGTATCAAATGTGTATTTATCACCTGTTTAAATTTCCTGTGAGTTCATTGGTTGGTGCTCTTAGATTTGCGGGTATTAAAATTGCATATTACTACGTGTAAACCTGTGTAATGGATCAAATTGAAAAAAAAGAAATAATTCGAATCATTTAATACGTCACAAAATGCAATTTTAAGAAGGAAATCTGTTTTAGTTTAACTTTAGCGTGTAGCAAGTCAGGAAAACCCTTTTCAGTATACTATTTTTGACATTATATTATCATACCTATTCCTTGAAATTTGTGTTGTACTGTTCTATCGGATGTGACATCTTTGACTGGACATTTGACGTCACCAGGACACTCGCAGAGTTGCTTTTCGTCACTGATTGGTGCGACAGTGTCGGAATTCCCGATCGTGACGTTCATGGATATGTGACAGAGGGTGTTGTACGCATGACACAAAGGTTTCTCCTGAAAATAAAACAAAGCTATAGAAAAGGGAAATATGGCTGCCTTTATTAACAATTTACTGATAACTGATTTTTTTGTCACGTGTTTTATGGTGTAGGAGTGTAAAAAAACCATGACATATTTTTTATCAATCGTGAAACATCGGGTATTTCCGTATCTTCCGTATAATACACCTCGTGTATAGCTCTAGAGTACACCAACGCTATTCGTCTGTGTTACAAGCCTGTGTTCATTCGCGTGAAAGTAACAAATTATGTATCCGTCATTAAGTTGAATATATGTTGTTATTATATCGATTTTTTAATTGATACACTCGACATGGGTCATGTTTATATCCGTGTTTTTCTTCCTCCCAGACAGTAAATAAAAGTCTCTGGCACAACTTCTTCAAAGGTAGGATAAGGAGGCCGCCATTTTATTTGATCATGTGACTGAAGGTAGTTCCAAAATGGCGCTTTATTATGTCAGAGGTCTATTGCGTTGCATAAAGGCCGAGGTGATCAGATTAACATATTGTAATATCACTTCCGATTCATCGATCGGTGTTTTCCGTACGTAAATTACCGAAGTACGCATTGGTACGAAAATTGTATGAAATGTTAACTTTTCCGAGTTATATGATAAAACGAATCTCACATTCGTGCACATTTATTGTTGCATTAATCAAACTCGTTGAATATAATGATATAATGCTCGGTAGAGCATCGCATAATAATGTTTTCCAACTCGTTTAATAAATTCAATAATAAATAAGCACCCATGTAAGGTCCTCTGTAATAGATCATTTATTTGTCTTCTAACGAAATAGAATTTGTGGTTTGGAAGCGTAAGTAGGTAAGAGAAGGTCGATAAAGTGATTTATGACCAACTTTTAGTTCAGCCATGTTTTAATCAATGACAAGCGAGGGATGCTCAAAATACACTTATTTTGTATTGAGTATATTAATGATTAAGTGGGTCAATTTTGTGCAGCCAGGAAATATTATGAAAATAAGTAAGTCCAATATTTTTTGAAAATCCCTCGCTTGTAACCCGGAAAAGGTTATATTATAATATTAGTGAATGAGAATTTTATCAATTTCAATCTCGGTTTGCCTATGGTTTCGTGGGAATTTCGTCCAGGAACCCCCTCCCCCCGACCAAGGGGCCTGTGACAACAAAGGCCCCCACCAACTCCGGGGACAAAAGGCTTTAAACAATTCTTTTGGTAGTAAAATGTCACTTCAGGTCAGGGCCTTTACCAAGTCAAAGTCCCGGTGATGATGTTGTCTGAGATTACAGACGAACGCTCTACCACTAGACCACCGCTGCGGTTGAACACAATAAAAATCAAATTAGCGTTGTAGGAAAATACATACATACAGTCAAACGTATCTTAAGCAGCCAGTTAAGGGAAGGAGCAATAGTGGCCTTAAAAGACAGGCTGTTGCTTAATACAGGTTTAATTGCTCTGAAAGCATAGAAATGAGAAATAGAAAATAAAGTTGCTTAAGACAAGTGGCTGCTAAATAGAGGTGACCGCTTACACAATGGAAATAAATGTATCGTACTTACAAGAATCAACGGAGCCTTTGCTAAACTAGCCGGCAGCTTATCTATCAACGCTTCTACTGCTGCCATGTGCAGTAACACAATCAGGAACGTCTTGGTTCGAAACATTATATGTCAATAAAACCCAGAAAAAACTTGAGGCGATTTTTTGCAATTATTTTCTATTATTTTATTTAAATCAAACATAAACTGTATATCCTGGTTCTGTTGATTCGATTTCACAAACGATGTAGTCTTATTTAAATGCATTCATATCCTAATTTTACACATCTCCTTGATGTGAGGAATGCATGTTTAATTGCGTTTAGAGGTGGGCCTTCCGCTATTGAAGTTATATATAAGTCGTATGCTTTAATCCTTTTTCTTTTTATAGATACTTTATCTTAACTTAAAGACTGGATTATTTTGAAGTTTGTGACAGAGCTTTACGTCAAATTTCCTTTTTCAATCAAAATAAAAATATACATGTATATTTAAACATGAATCACCAATAACTTCATGTTCAGTAAACGATGGAAATTTTATTAAATCAGAAAGAGAAAGGTCTTATTCTAAGATAATGGTTTATTCCTTTCTTGTAGCCTATCTTATTTACGAGAAATTAGCAAATACACAGGTCGGCATTTTCCGTTTTATTCGTCAATGGTTTAGCATAACCCAATACTGGCCAATGAGTGACTTTATCGCTGGCCGAAATTTAGTATTTGGTAAATAGGATTTCACAGAACAGAACAGAAAAAAACAAATCATTCTACTAGAGAGACAAAATACAATGTTGGTTATTCAACAGAATATCCGTAATATATGATGTTTAATATAAATGTGCAGTTTTAATGCATAGATAAAAAAAATATCGGCGATGTAGATGACGCCTTTTTAAAAGCAAGATGTAAAACTTAACGAATCAATGAATGATGCTGACTTACTTTCTCAGCTATTAAAATCGCTCAGATTTTTCAAAACAGAACATTCCATTTAACGTAGAATATCACGACCGTCAGTAGATGTTGACCTACTTCATCAGCCAATGAGGTCGCTCCAGGAACGAGAAAGTACACGCAATTAAGAAAATGGATCAACATCAAAGCCGGTTAGAAGTAACATAGACTTTTCTCATATAATTTCTAAACTATGCCTGGTCTTAAACGGCACGTCTACACATAACTTGGTTAATTAAAGCGCATTAAGCTTAAGGAGTGTGAATCAAATAATGTATCCAAGTAAATATCGTTATTTTCACACACCCCTCCCCCTCCCCCTCCCCCTCCTCCTCCCCCTCCCCCTTTCGAAGAAGGGGCATAAAGTGTTACCCCTGTCCTTACGTTCGTTCCCAATCCGTCCGGAAAATTGGTTTCCTATCAATAGCTTCTAGAAGGGTCACTGTATTAATAAATATTTCGCGTGTACCTGTATAATTATAAACTGCAGATCAAGTCCGACAACTGTGTTAAGATAATGAGCGAGTGTTAATCGTTATGGTAAAGGTCTAAAGTTGTTTGACAGTGTACAAAATTAAAAAAAAAGATTAGAAATAAAATCGTACTAGACATTCTACATATTTTCATGGATACCTTGAAAGGTAACTTACTGACCTAAAAAACACAACGAAAACAATGTTACTGAGAATAAAATCGCCTAACCATGTCCTTAAAATGTGAATTTTTTAAAAGGTTTCTTACAAAAATAAAAGGCGTTCTATCTAATTTTGTATTAGTGCATGATTCGGTCATAGTGATCTTGACGTTTGACCTACTGACAGTAAAATTAATAAGTTGTTTCATCATACTGTTTGTAGCATTTGTCTACAGTTTGAAAGTTCTAGGTATCAAACTTTTTATCGTACTTACCTAAAACTAAAATGGTTACAGAAGGCCGGAGTCGGGGATAGTCACGCTTCGTTTTTGCATGTTGACCAGTTTAAAACACATTGTATTGCCAATACGCATGCATACACACAGCCCAATGGCTTGGACCACAAGTTCTCGCAACTTATATTCGGTCCTTACCTCATCATAACATAAACATTAATTGACAACGACTTGCGTATAGGCCTACACATAAATATCCATAACACTGGCAATAAGTTTTGATATAAAATTAGCAGATTCAATCAAATAATAAGATGAGCGAGAGAATTATAATAAAACGTAGAAGGAGCTAAAGAGGAATGAATAACATATTCATGGGCAGATAGTAACACAGTTTCGTTAGTTTCGCAAGACAGTGTGTTGTCCATACGCACGAATGGTATTACATCTTTAGAAATAAACTACAAAATAAAATGTTTGTTACTTTTTACAGCGTTACATTTTAAGGGCCTCCACGTAAGTACTTATTTATCACTGAAACACATTCGAAACATTGACTTAGTCACATTTCCTATTCATTTCAACTTGAAGTCCGGAACACATTATAAGTTGTTATAGTGTGCGTATATCATATTATATTCTATTAACGTACTCATATCAGCTTCATTCACACTTTAAACAGTTTTTAAGTATTTCAATATTTCTCTTGAGAACTAAATGCCAGTATGACGTACACGAGGGTTCATAATCAGCTTCACTTTCGTATATTTGACTAGAATATGCAGATTCATCTGATCTTGCTATTTATTAATACCATTGTTAAATGCCATCCAAATATTATACTTCAAAATCACACAGTATTCTTACTTTATCTCGTGGCTTGCCCAAAAGCCATAGTAGTAATGCTGAATTTCTGACACAATCCATTTTCTGCCCAAAAATTCAAAGTACTCCTCCATAAAAATGCGCGATCAAAAGTAGTTCAATCAAATTGTGACGTCATTCAACTTCCCCTGAAACAGCTGATCAGTCAGCATGCTCGTATGTCACTGCTGAGCGAGGAGTGCTGGGAACGTTTCTCTATTATGTGTTAGTCTATTTCTTAAGCCTGATATCTTTCGAATCAGGTCTATTAACCCACAATGGAAAAGCAGGGGAATTACGTTTATAGGGAAATTTAAAATATCAGTCTTGATTAACCAACGTTTATATTTTCAACGTACATGTATATAAGGTGGCATAAGGGGGCCGCCATTTTATTGTATCATGTGACTGAAAGTTGTTCCAAAATGGCGACTAATTATGTCAGAGGTCTATTACGAAGCATAAAGGCCGAGGTAATCAGATTGCAGTCAAATGATTACAAAACAATGACGTCATTCAATCTAATGAAACTGACCAATCAGCGTGCTCAAATCTCATTGTTATGTGGTGGACACAAGCAGAGAGAGCTATGTCCGTTCTACATAAAATCCACTGATTTGATAAAAATCAATGTCGGTGCCATAATGCGAGGCATTTTCAATGCTATCTGCGCTTATTATGTAATATGTATTTTTTTCGATAAGCGGTAATATACTGCATTTTTGTAGAATTTCTTCATGGAAATCATGTTCCCTTAATGTACACTTGTAGAATTTGGCTTCAATCTATAAAGTCTGATCTTATGGAAACCGAATGTAGATTTTATCTGCGACAATGAATTTGATATATATTATATATATATGCGTCTAATCCACATTTGAACCATTTTTTGTATAAACCATCAATAAAACATAGTATACGACAAGTATGACCACTGTTTAAACGAATTTCAAGAGGCAATATTACTATATACATTAATTATCACATTACTGTGACAGCGCAATTGAAAAATTTCAATCTTGGCAACGCCTTAGTCAACATTAATTTTTGAAATAGATAGCTTTCAATAATGCCCTTAAAGAAATGTGATAATTTATTAGACCACTAAACCACGGAGGAAATTCCTAGGTATTCTACATTTTCTGTTGGACTTATATATTTCTATATATTATGGAATACATTAGTATCCCAGCCTTTATATCCCCGTGTTTGTCCCCCGATACCATTGCTGTTTCCTGTGACAAATATTATGCACACAAACATTGACTCCTAATCTAGGGGTCGTGAGTTCGAATCCACGCACGGCCACAGTCTCCTTCATGATTGATAAACGATATTGCGTCTCAATGCCATTCGTCTCTCACTGCTAGTGAGAAAGTTATCAGGTACTTGATAAAACGAATACTAATAATATGGACACTACATGTCTCACTTACCAATTATCTCCCCTGAGTGACGGTTGCAAGATTATTGTGCCCAAGAAATTAGAGCTGTGTAAATCGGTTGGGCATTATTTTTGTTGAAAATGATTGAAATGGACATATTTCTTTGTACATATGAGAACATTGGAACATTTTCATGAGTTCTGCAAAGTTTGGATGACACTGGGTACTGTCGGGTGAAGATATAACAGTTTAAAGATGCGTAGTAATACACTATTACAAATGAGCAGAATTATCAAAATCAAAACATCAAAGCTGTGAAAAAGCAATCAGGTCAACCCAATGTTTTTTCCTGCATATTTGGACTAACAAATGACAATCTATGGAAACTAGACACTTTTAGAACCATTGACAATGTGTTCGTGCATGTAGAACAGTACAAAATTTATTGGTGTTGTGTAAGACGTACATGTATACACAAACAACACGTTTGTACCGTTAATGATAGTGAATGCGCTAGAATGCAGCCATCTTTTCTATACTGAAAGGATAAAGTTAAAAGAACACCAAGTGAATTTCAGAGCCTCAATATCAAATTATTGTCTGCGATATTTACAGTTTTTGAAAATGTATGTAAACATATTTCATTAATCAATTGTCTATAATAATGATCAAATTTATAAAATTATTAATGAAATACTTTTACATACTTATTCTAAAATTGAAAATATATCTTACAATATTTTCATTCAAAAATATTCCTAAGGGAAGTAATCGTGTTACACAAGTTCACTTAATTCACTCAATATTTAATTTTCGGCCACCTGGCCCTTTATCAAACATTGAAAATTGAATATTGCAGCTAGGTAACATCCATTTTATTTTTATTGAATACTTCTTGACGACTATTTTTAGAATGGTGATAAATTTTCAAGTTTACAGATCTCCAATTTAAATCTCCATTTTTGGATAGTAAAATGGACGTTACCAAGCTTCAATATTAAATTTTCAATTTTTGATAAAAGCCAGGTTGCCGGAAATTAAATATTATGTGAATTAAATTGAATTTGTGTAATATCTTACAATAGTTTGATAATGTGACTCTGAAATTCACCCGGCGTACATTTATATTTTCAGTTTATCACATAGTTTACGGTGCAGGAGTATAATAAACCCAGGACATATTTTTGATATTAACCTAGTGTAATATCACTTCCAATTCAATGCTCGGTGTTTTACGTATAACTCGGCTCTCGTACGTAAATTGCCGACGTACTGTTCGATTTGCCCGAATATATTTGTCATAGTTAAATGGCGTTATAGTGAGATGTTTCGTCATAAGATGACTAACGTAAACAAATATGCCCCTCCCCGCTCCCCCCCCCCCCCCCCATCCCCATTTTATCTCGTTCCTTATAGAGTTGATCTGTTAAATAAATGGTAAATGTAAACTTTCCTTAAGTTATGTGATAAAACGAATCTTGCATTCGTGTTCATTTAATATTGAATTTATTAAACTCGTTGGGAAAAATGATTTAATGAAGAGCCTCAAATACTATATTTTTTCCAACTCGTTTAATAAATTCAATTAATAAATAAGCACTCATTTAAAATCCTCTATAAATCAATCGTTTTTTGTTTTTTTTGCAGTAATAATGGTCACACGCGTTTAATTTACACTACTTTTTTTACTAATAAGGGAATAAAAAACTCAGTCAACTCATCAATAATAAGAGTGCGAGATTTTTTGTCTAACGGAATAACTTATTTTTCACTAAAATAGCAAGCTATAAAGCGAAACAAACATACATTAATACTCGTACAAAACAGTTGAACAAGCTTTTATCCATATACCAAGCTTTAGCCCAGCCTTTTTTCAAGAAACAGTAACCTATCAGGCAAAACACAAAATCAATAGACCTCTAAAAGAGAATATATTTTTTTTTCTTCAAAATTTAGAAATTGGTTACAAATATGTTTTCCCAATATATCATACCTATCCATATACTCACTGACCCCATTTTGCCAGAATGATATATATTCAAACATTTCTAAATAATATATTAAAAAGGGATTTCCTAACTTGGGATATGCGCATAAGTTTGACTAAAATAGATTCTGTTACGTATCAAATGAGTCACGTGATTTGAATTTGATTTCATTTGATTCGTTTAAACGTAGCAAAATTGTTTCATCTTAGAAAGAGTCCAAATGAGGATTTGTAGATCGTCAAGAAGTATTCAAGTTCTGCCTATTTTTAGAATGGGGATAACGTTTCAAAATTACCGATCTCCAATTTAAATCTCCATCATGTCACGTTTTAGTTTATTTGACAAACCAAACCATTTGAATTTTATTTATTTATACTAATGAGATGTTTAGTATTCATTTTAAAATATATGAAATTTTTAAGACATGTTTACTGTTTTTTCTCAGATATACATGTACTCCCATTAAACACATCGGGGTATTTTACCCGCAAACAAATGATGTGCAGTTTAATATTTTGCTGTTTTAACTGACTTGGAAACATATTTATGATTTTAAAATTCATTCGCAAACTGTTTGAACGTTTTTATTCATTTATAGATACATTTTATAGATATGTGTTTAACTTGTCATTAAACAGTTTGCTTAGTTTTAAACTTATTTATTTTTCTTCGGTTGTGAAACAAGACTTAGTAATTATATCTTAGACAAACCACGCTTGAAATCTTTTTTGGTACAACCAGTACTAAGCATATGCAGATTAAATGTATTGCTCAAGGAAACCACACATAGCCGTAGCGGAGGATCGAACCCACGACCCTCCAATTTTCGGTACACTGGGTCACGCCATTCAGTTCTCTTGAAATATTTTATGTTTATCTTTAATTCAATAAAGAGCTAAATTTTATTTCAAAACTTCAAATGGTATTTATTATTTACTAGGATTAACATAGCAATAAGATAAAGCAACGGAAAGCAAAGCTTTGTCTATCCATCAATGTCGATGGTAGCATTCTCTTCACCGGACGGTTCCTCTTCTAGCACGTGTATTTGGGTCAGGAATTCGCCAATGTCGACAAGGCCGTTACCTAGCAACGATAACAGCAGCAATAAGCATAAAAGCGTTATAGTATTAGACAAAACAATAAGCAACAATGTCAGAGATATATGCAAGAACAAAACAACAGCAAAGCTAGTACTAAAGCAAATACGTGATTCGCACCGATTGCTTGCCTGGTGACCGTTTTATATGTATTATAGATAGGAAAATATATACAATAGCACATTCATATTCCCTGCAAAGTACAGTAATTTTACAACCACCTCGTTAGACCTGTAGTCAAACATAAGATACACCAATAAAGCAAGCGCCTTTTAAAGCAAAATCATAAAATATAATCCTGTACTTAATATAATGTATACTTTTAGGTTATGCATGTATTTCATTATTCATTTTTCATTATTTTTACAACAGTACTGCTAATCTAATAGGCGTAGAGCTTAATTTATTCATTTTACCATCGGTGTTACCAACAGTTTGATGCTTACACTGTATTCTCAACAACTTAAATCAATATAAAGCTCCTAGACGATCACGTTTTAGACTAGCTAAAACGCAATCGCACATGTAAAATGGATCACAGAATATAATGTTGATTTGTAACTAGTCAAAACACAGTTGTAATTCCTAATCGTGAAACATCGGGTATTTCCGTATCCTCCGTATAATAGCTCTAGAATACACCAACGCTATTCGCCTGTGTTACAAGTCTGTGTTCATTCGCGTGAAAGTAACAAATTATGTATCCGTCATTAAGTTGAATATATGGCATTATTATATCGATTTTTTTATTGATACACTCGACATGGGTCATGTTTATAGAGAAATTTTAAATATCAGTCTTGATTAACCAACGTTTATATTTTCAACGTGCATGTATATAAGCTGGCATAAGGGGGCCCGCCATTTTATTTTATCATGTTACTGAAAGTAGTTCCAAAATGGCGCCTTATTATGTCAGATGTCTATTGCGTAGTATAAAGGCCGAGGTGATCAGATTGTTGTAATTCCGTGTAGTAGAAGTCATATAACAAGAATCAGATATGATCTTAATAAAAACAAATATAAAAAAAATATTTATTTTTTGATTAATACTCTTTTCTTGGTTTGAGCTAAAAGCATGCTACTTGGCACAATGCTTAATAACTACATACTAATCATGTATCGATACGGGGTTACATTTTCAATATGGCTACCATATCCAAGATGGCCGCCAATATAATATATATTAGAGAAAGATTTAGTACCGATCGTTTTTAATGTCTAATTTAGACTTAAATATTTTTATTTCTTTAGAAAATTTCTTAAATCATTATATATATTTTTTATGAATATAAATACTTAATACTATTATCTGAAATAAATCAATAATGAAAACGATATCATATATACCACAACTGTTAATATAAACATTTATTGCGCAGGTCATCATATAATTTTTTATTATGTATCGCGTTGTCGGTATGGCGTTGTCGGCTTCGATCAGTTTCATCGACCAATAGCCTTGATCAGTATTTAGACATTGTCGTAACACAGAGCATAGCCATAATCAATTATTTAAGCATTTAAATTTCAAAGCTACCAATCAACAAAAGTCATCTGTTAATATTGTTTTATTGCATTATACGATGTATTGAAGTGTTGTGGATAGCAGAACATTTGTTTAGTTTCAAATCACGATGTAAATGGAACTGGTGCATCGTTTATCCGGCTACGACATCTGGTACGTTGATTGTGAAGTTAGATGGTTCTTTGGTGACGTCAACAGTGACGTCAACTGATCCAACTGGGTGAAGAGCTAATGTTCCCCATTGTGTAAGAAATTCACCTATGTCTACGCTACCGTCTCCTTCAGAATACAATGTTAACATTTCAGTACAAAGTACTAATTAGTATAATATATAGTAAGTAAGAGCAGGTTGGCTGAGTCACATGTGTAATATATGTGGTAGAGCGGGTTGGCTGAATTCCATGTGTAATATATGTGTTAGAGCGGGTTGGCTGAGTTCCATGTGTAATATATGTGTTATAGCGGGTTGCCTGAGTTCCATGTGTAATATATGTGTTAGAGCGGGTTGGCTGAGTTCCATGTGTAATGTATGTGACAGAGCGGGTTGGCTGGGTTTCATGTGTAAACATATGTGTTACAGCGGGTTTGCTGAGTTCCATGTGTAAATATATGTGATAGAGCGGGTTGCCAGAGTTCCATGTGTAAATATATGTGTTAGGGCGGGATGGCTGAGTTCCATGTGTATTATATGTGTAAGAGCGGGTTGGCTGAGTTCCAGGTATAAAAATATGTGTTAGAGCGGGTTGGCTGAGTTTCATGTGTAATATATGTGTCAGAGCGGGTTGGCTGAGTTCCATGTGTAATGTATGTGACAGAGCGGGTTGGCTGAGTTTCATGTGTAAACATATGTGTTACAGCGGGTTTGCTGAGTTCCATGAGTAAATATATGTGATAGAGCGGGTTGCCAGAGTTCTATGTGTAATTATATGTGTTAGAGCGGGTTGGCTGAGTTCCATGTGTATTATATGTGTAAGAGCGGGTTGGCTGAGTTCCAGGTATAAAAATATGAGTTAGAGCGGGTTGGCTGAGTTCCATGTGTAATATATGTGTCAAAGCGGGTTGGCTGAGTTCCATGTGTAAATATATGTCTAAGAGCGGGTTGGATGAGTTCCAGGTATAAAAATATGTGGTTGAGCGGGTTGGCTGAGTTCCATGTGTAAATATATGTGTAAGAGCGGGTTGATTGAGTTCCAAGTATAAAAATATGTGTTTGAGCGGGTTGGCTGAGTTCCATGTGTAATATATGAGTTAGAGCGGGTTGACTGAATTCCATGTGTAATATATGTGTCAGAGCGGGTTGGCTGCGTTTCATGTGTAATATATGTGACAGAGCGGGTTGGCTGAGTTTAACGTGTAAATATATGTGATACAGCGGGTTGGCTGAGTTTCATGTGTAATATATGTGACAGATCGGTTTGGCTGAGTTTCATGTGTAATATATGTGTCAGAGCGGGTTGGCTGAGTTCCATGTGTAATATATATGTGTAAGAGCGGGTTGCCTGAGTTCCATGTGTAATATATGTGTCAGAGCGGGTTGGCTGAGTTTCATGTGTAATATATGTGACAGAGCGGGTTGGCTGAGTTTCATGTGTAATATATGTGACAGAGCGGGTTGGCTGAGTTTCATGTGTAATATATGTGACAGAGCGGGTTGGCTGAATTTCATGTGTAAATATATGTGATAGAGCGGGTTGGCTGAGTTTCATGTGTAATATATGTGTCAGAGCGGGTTGGCTGAGTTCCATGTGTAAATATATGTGTTAGGGCGGGTTGGCTGAGTTCCATGTGTAAATATATGTGTTAGAGCGGGTTGCTAGAGTTCCATGTGTAATTATATGTGATAGAGCGGGTTGCCAGAGTTTCATGTGTAATATATGTGTTAAAGCAGGTTGGCTGAGTTCCATGTGTAATATATGTGTCAGAACGGGTTGGTTGAGATTCATGTGTAAATATATGTGATAGAGCGCGTTGGCTGAGTTTCATGTGTAATATATGTGACAGAGCAGGTTGGCTGAGTTCCATGTGTATTATATTTGTTAGAGCGGGTTGGCTGAGTTCCAGGTATAAAAATATGTGTTAGAGCGGGTTGGATGAGTTCCATGTGTAATATATGTGTCAGAGCGCGTTTGCTGAGTTTCATGTGTAATATATGTGTCAGAACGGGTTGGCTGAGTTCCATGTGTAAATATATTTGTTTGAGCGGGTTGGCTGAATTTCATGCGTAAATATTTCTGTTAGAAAGTGTTGACTGAGGTCCATGTGTAAATATATGTGTTAGAGCGGGTTGACTGAGTTCCATGTGTAAATGTATGTGATAGAGAGGGTTGTCTGAGTTCCATGTGTAAATATATGTGTAGGAGGGGGTTGCCTGAGTTCCATGTGTAATATATGTGTGAGAGCGGGTTGGCTGAGTTCCATGTGTAATATATGTATTAGAGCGGATTGCCTAAGTTCCATGTGTAAATATATGTGTTAGAGCGGGTTCGCTGAGTGCCATGTGTACTATATGTGTTAGAACGGGTTGGCTGAGTTCCAGGTATAAAAAAATATGTGTTAGAGCGGGTTGGCTGAGTTTCATGTGTAATATATGTGTTAGAGCGGGCTGGCTGAGTTTCATGTGTAATATATGTGTTAGAGCGGGTTGACTGAGTTCCATGTGTAATATATGTGTCAGAACGGGCTGGTTGAGTTCCATGTGTAAATATATGTGTTAGAGCGGGCTGGCTGAGTTTCATGTGTAATAAATGTGTTAGAGCGGGTTGACTGAGTTCCATGTGTAATATATGTGTCAGAACGGGTTGGCTGAGTTCCATGAGTAAATATATGTGTTAGAGCAGGTTGGCTGAGTTGTAATGTGTATTATATGTGTTAGAGCGGGTTGGCTGAGTTCCATGTGTAATATATGTGTTAGAGCGGGTTGGCTGAATTTCATGTGTAAATATATGTGTAAGAGCGGGTTGACAGAGTTCCGTGTGATATATATGTGTCAGAGCGCGTTGACTGAGTTCCATGTGTAAATATATGTGTAAGAGCGAGTTGACTGAGTTCCATGTGTAATATATGTGTTAAAGCGGGTTGGCAGAATTTCATGTGTAAATATATGTGTAAGAGTGGGTTGACTGAGTTCCATGTGTAATATATGTGTTAGAGCCGGTTGGCTGAATATCATGTGTAAATATATGTGATAGAGCGGGTTGACTGTGTTCCATGTGTAATATATGTGTCAGAGCGCTTTGGCTGAGTTCCATGTGTAAATATATGTGTTAGAGCGGGTTGGCTGAGTTCCATGTGTAAATATATGTGTTAGAGCGGGTTGGCTGAGTTCCATGTGTAATATATATGTCAGAACGGGTTGGTTGAGTTTCATGTGTAAATATATGTGATAGAGCGGGTTGGCTGAGTTTCATGTGTAATATATGTGACAGAGCGGGTTGGCTGAATTTCATGTGTATTATATTTGTCAGAGCGGGTTGGCTGAGTTCCAGGTATAAAAATATGTGTTAGAGCGGGTTGGCTGAGTTCCATGTGTAATATATGTGTCAGAGCGCGTTTGCTGAGTTTCATGTGTAATATATGTGTCAGAACGGGTTGGCTGAGTTCCATGTGTAAATATATTTGTTTGAACGGGTTGGCTGAATTTCATGCGTCAATATATCTGTTAGAAAGTGTTGACTGAGGTCCATGTGTAAATATATGTGTTAGAGCGGGTTGACTGAGTTCCATGTGTAAATTTATGTGATAGAGAGGGTTGTCTGAGTTCCATGTGTAAATATATGTATAAGAGCGGGTTGCCTGAGTTCCATGTGTAATATATGTGTTAGAGCGGGTTGGCTGAGTTCCATGTGTAATATATATGTCAGAACGGGTTGGTTGAGTTTCATGTGTAAATATATGTGATAGAGCGGGTTGGCTGAGTTCCATGTGTAATATATGTGACAGAGCGGGTTGGCTGAATTTCATGTGTATTATATTTGTTAGAGCGGGTTGGCTGAGTTCCAGGTATAAAAATATGTGTTAGAGCGGGTTGGCTGAGTTCCATGTGTAATATATGTGTCAGAGCGCGTTTGCTGAGTTTCATGTGTAATATATGTGTCAGAACGGGTTGGCTGAGTTCCATGTGTAAATATATTTGTTTGAGCGGGTTGGCTGAATTTCATGCGTTAATATATCTGTTAAAAAGTGTTGACTGAGGTCCATGTGTAAATATATTTGTTAGAGCGGGTTGACTGAGTTCCATGTGTAAATTTATGTGATAGAGAGGGTTGTCTGAGTTCCATGTGTAAATATATGTGTAAGAGCGGGTTGCCTGAGTTCCATGTGTAATATATGTGTGAGAGCGGGTTGGCTGAGTTCCATGTGTAATATATGTATTAGAGCGGATTGCCTAAGTTCCATGTGTAAATATATGTGTTAGAGCGGGTTGGCTGAATTCCATGTGTACTATATGTGTTAGAGCGGGTTGGCTGAGTTCCAGGTATAAAAAATATGTGTTAGAGCGGGTTGGCTGAGTTTCATGTGTAATATATGTGTTAGAGCGGGCTGGCTGAGTTTCATGTGTAATATATGTGTTAGAGCGGGTTGACTGAGTTCCATGTGTAATATATGTGTCAGAACGGGTTGGCTGAGTTCCATGTGTAAATATATGTGTTAGAGCGGGCTGGCTGAGTTTCATGTGTAATAAATGTGTTAGAGCGGGTTGACTGAGTTCCATGTGAAATATATGTGTCACAACGGGTTGGCTGAGTTCCATGTGTAAATATATGTGTTAGAGCAGGTTGGCTGAGTTGTAATGTGTATTATATGTGTTAGAGCGGGTTGGCTGAGTTCCATGTGTAATATATGTGTTAGAGCGGGTTGGCTGAATTTCATGTGTAAATATATGTGTTAGAGCAGGTTGACAGAGCTCCGTGTGTTATATATGTGTCAGACGCGTTGACTGTGTTCCATTGTAAATATATGTGTAAGAGCGAGTTGACTGAGTTCCATTTGTAATATATGTGTTAAAGCGGGTTGGCAGAATTTCATGTGTAAATATATGTGTAAGAGCGGGTTGACTGAGTTCCATGTGTAATATATGTGTCAGAGCCGGTTGGCTGAATATCATGTGTAAATATATGTGTTAGAGCGGGTTGACTGAGTTCCATGTGTAATATATGTGTCAGAGCGCTTTGGCTTAGTTCCATGTGTAAATATATGTGTTCGGGCGGGTTGGCTGAGTTCCATGTGTAAATATATGTGTTAGAGCGGGTTGGCTGAGTTCCATGTGTAATATATATGTCAGAACGGGTTGGTTGAGTTTCATGTGTAAATATATGTGATAGAGCGGGTTGGCTTAGTTTCATGTGTAATATATGTGACAGAGCGGGTTGGCTGAATTTCATGTGTATTATATTTGTTAGAGCGGGTTGGCTGAGTTCCAGGTATAAAAATATGTGTTAGAACGGGTTGGCTGAGTTCCATGTGTAATATATGTGTCAGAGCGCGTTTGCTGAGTTTCATGTGTAATATATGTGTCAGAACGGGTTGGCTGAGTTCCATCTGTAAATATATTTGTTTGAGCGGGTTGGCTAAATTTCATGCGTTAATATATCTGTTAGAAAGTGTTGACTGAGGTCCATGTGTAAATATATGTGTTAGAGCGGGTTGACTGAGTTCCATGTGTAAATTTATGTGATAGAGAGGGTTGTCTGAGTTCCATGTGTAAATATATGTGTAAGAGCGGGTTGCCTGAGTTCCATGTGTAATATATGTGTTAGAGCGGGTTTGCTGAGTTCCATGTGTAATATATATGTCAGAACGGGTTGGTTGAGTTTCATGTGTAAATATATGTGATAGAGCGGGTTGGCTGAGTTTCATGTGTAATATATGTGACAGAGCGGGTTGGCTGAATTTCATGTGTATTATATTTGTTAGAGCGGGTTGGCTGAGTTCCAGGTATAAAAATATGTGTTAGAGCGGGTTGGCTTAGTTCCATGTGTAATATATGTGTCAGAGCGCGTTTGCTGAGTTTCATGTGTAATATATGTGTCAGAACGGGTTGGCTGAGTTCCATGTGTAAATATATTTGTTTGAGCGGGTTGGCTGAATTTCATCCGTTAATATATCTGTTAGAAAGTGTTGACTGAGGTCCATGTGTAAATATATGTGTTAGAGCGGGTTGAATGAGTTCCATGTGTAAATTTATGTGATAGAGAGGGTTGTCTGAGTTCCATGTGTAAATATATGTGTAAGAGCGGGTTGCCTGAGTTCCATGTGTAATATATGTGTGAGAGCGGGTTGGCTGAGTTCCATGTGTAATATATGTATTAGAGCGGATTGCCTAAGTTCCATGTGTAAATATATGTGTTAGAGCGGGTTGGCTGAGTTCCATGTGTACTATATGTGTTAGAGCGGGTTGGCTGAGTTCCAGGTATAAAAAATATGTGTTAGAGCGGGTTGGCTGAGTTTCATGTGTAATATATGTGTTAGAGCGGGCTGGCTGAGTTTCATGTGTAATATATGTGTTAGAGCGGGTTGACTGAGTTCCATGTGTAATATATGTGTCAGAACGGGTTGGCTGAGTTCCATGTGTAAATATATGTGTTAGAGCGGGCTGACTGAGTTTCATTTGTAATAAATGTGTTAGAGCGGGTTGACTGAATTCCATGTGTAATATATGTGTCAGAACGGGTTGGCTGAGTTCCATGTGTAATATATGTGTTAGAGCGGGTTGGCTGAGTTGTAATGTGTATTATATGTGTTAGAGCGGGTTGGCTGAATTTCATGTGTAAATATATGTGTTAGAGCGGGTTGACAGAGTTCCGTGTGTTATATATGTTTCAGAGCGCGTTGACTGAGTTCCATTGTAAATATATGTGTAAGAGCGAGTTGACTGAGTTCCATGTGTAATATATTTGTTAAAGCGGGTTGGCAGAATTTCATGTGTAAATATATGTGTAAGAGCGGGTTGACTGAGTTCCATGTGTAATATATGTGTTAGAGCCGGTTGGCTGAATATCATGTGTAAATATATGTGTTAGAGCGGGTTGACTGAGTTCCATGTGTAATATATGTGTCAGAGCGCTTTGGCTGAGTTCCATGTGTAAATATATGTGTAAGGGCGGGTTGGCTGAGTTGAATGTGTAAATATATGTGTTAGAGCGGGTTGGCTGAGTTCCATGTGTAATATATATATCAGAACGGGTTGGTTGAGTTTCATGTGTAAATATATGTGATAGAGCGGGTTGGCTGAGTTCCATGTGTAATATATGTGACAGAGCGTGTTGGCTGAATTTCATGTATATTATATTTGTTAGAGCGGGTTGGCTGAGTTCCAGGTATAAAAATATGTGTTAGAGCGGGTTGGCTGAGTTCCATGTGTAATATATGTGTCAGAGCGCGTTTGCTGAGTTTCATGTGTAATATATGTGTCAGAACGGGTTGGCTGAGTTCCAGATGTAAATATATTTGTTTGAGCGGGTTGGTTGATTTTCATGCGTTAATATATCTGTTAGAAAGTGTTGACTGAGGTCCATGTGTAAATATATGTGTTAGAGCGGGTTGACTGAGTTCCATGTGTAAATTTATGTGATAGAGAGGGTTGTCTGAGTTCCATGTGTAAATATATGTGTAAGAGCGGGTTGCCTGAGTACCATGTGTAATATATGTGTGAGAGCGGGTTGGCTGAGTTCCATGTGTAATATATGTATTAGAGCGGATTACCTGAGTTCCATGTGTAAATATATGTGTTAGAGCGGGTTGACTGAGTTCTATGTGTACTATATGTGTTAGAGCGGGTTGACTGAGTTCCAAGTATAAAAAATATGTGTTAGAGCGGGTTGGCTGAGTTTCATGTGTAATAAATGTGTTAGAGCGGGCTGGCTGAGTTTCATGTGTAATATATGTGTTAGAGCAGGTTGACTGAGTTCCATGTGTAATATATGTGTCAGAACGGGTTGGCTGAGTTCCATGTGTAAATATATGTGTTAGAGCGGGCTGGCTGAGTTTCATGTGTAATAAATGTGTAAGAGGGGGTTGACTGAGTTCCATGTGTAATATATGTGTCAGAACGGGTTGGCTGAGTTCCATGTGTAAATATATGTGTTAGAGCAGGTTGGCTGAGTTGTAATGTGTATATATGTGTTAGAACGGGTTGGCTGAGTTCCATGTGTAATATATGTGTTAGAGCGGGTTGGCTGAATTTCATGTGTAAATATATGTGTTAGAGCGGGTTGACAGAGTTCCGTGTGTTATATATGTGTCAGAGTGCGTTGACTGAGTTCCATGTGTAAATATATGTGTAAGAGCGAGTTGACTGAGTTCCATGTGTAATATATGTGTTAAAGCGGGTTGGCAGAATTTCATGTGTAAATATATGTGTAAGAGCGGGTTGACTGAGTTCCATGTGTAATATATGTGTTAGAGCCGGTTGGCTGAATATCATGTGTAAATATATGTGTTAGAGCGGGTTGACTGAGTTCCATGTGTAATATATGTGCCAGAGCGCTTTGGCTGAGTTCCATGTGTAAATATATGTTTTAGAGCGGGTTGACTGAGTTCCATGTGTAATATATGTGTTTGAGCAGGTTGGCTGAGTTCCATGTGTAATATATGTGTTTGAGTGGGTTGGCTGAATTTCATGTGAAAATATATGTGTTAGAGAGTGTTGACTGAGTTCCATGTGTAAATATATGTGTTAGAGCGGGCTGACTGAGTTCCATGTGTAATATATGTGTTAGAGCAGTTTGGCTGAGTTCCATGTGTAATATATATGTTTGAGCGGGTTGGCTGAATTTCATGTGTAAATATATGTGTTAGAGAATGTTGACTGAGTTCCATGTGTAAATATATGTGTTAGAGCGGGTTGGCTGAGGTCCATGTGTAAATATATGTGTTAGAGCGGGTTGGCTGAGTTCCATGTGTAAATGTATGTGTTAGAGCAGGTTGCCTGAGCTCCATGTGTAAATATATGTGTTAGAGCGGGTTGACTGAGTTCCATGTGCAAATTTATGTGATAGAGCGGGTTTCCTAGGTTCCATGTGTAATATATGTGTTAGAGCGCGTTGACTGAGTTTCATGTATAAATACATGTGTTATAGCAAGTTGGCTGAGTTTCATGTGTAAATATATGCTAGAGCGGGTAAGCTGAGTTCCATGTGTAAACATATAAAACATATTTTAGAGCGGATTGTTGAACTTCATGTGTAGATATATGTTAGAGCGGGTAAGCTGAGTTTCATGTGTAAACATAAATGTAAGAGAGGGTTGGCTGAGCCCCATGTGTAAATATATACGTTAAAGCAGGTTTGTTAAGTTCCGTGTGTAAATATAGATACGTTTAAGCAGGTTTGTTGAGTCCCGTGTGTAAGAGTCCCGTGTGTAAATATATACGTTAAGGCAGGTTTGTTGAGTTCCGTGTGTGAATATATACGTTAAAGCAGTTTTGTTAAGTCCCGTGTGTAAATATATACGTTAAAGCAGTTTTGTTAAGTTCCGTGTGTAAATATATACGTTAAAGCAGTTTTGTTAAGTCCCGTATGTAAATATATACGTTAAAGCAGGTTTGTTGAGTTCCATGATTATATACATATATACATGTAAGAGGAGATTGGCTGAGTTGTACTATTAACGGCCATAGATGTGCCTATAAACTAAGGGTCGGTTTCGCTGTAAATATACACTTTGAATTTAAATTAAATCTATATGTTGATTTGGAATTAAACTCCATTTTCAACACATATCAGATTATATGTGGCATATCCAGTTTTACTGGCGGAGGAAGAGTTCATACTGAATCTGAGTAGAATCACTGTTCTTCCTCAAATTACCAGCAAACATTTTCGCAAAGTTTTGGACCGAGTGGGACTCGAAACTATGACCTCGGCGATGGGAGATAAGCGGCTATTAGACAAGACTCATCTTAGACCACTCGCCCACGGAGCCCCCCTCCCCCCCCCCCCCCCCCCCCCCCCTCGCCCGCTTTGTGAAGATAAAGTAACCTATAAACAGTGCTTTCAATAAGTTTCATTTGGTATCTTTGCTGAAAAACATCGTAACTTACCGTTAATGTCGAAAAATGAAAATACAGCGGGAAGATCCTTTGAGGTAATATAACCATCGTCGTTAGTATCTGCCCGCGTGAACAACGTCTGCGCTTCCTGAATTCCGCCAATTTTGAAAAGTGTTGTCCAGTCATTGACGAACTCTGTTGGCGTTATTGATGTATCGTCTGGAATATGGACGTGTGTGGCGTCATAAATATTTATTTTTGGCAAACAAAATAATTTCCAATATTGTGACTTTCCAAACATAGCTATTTAACGGAGCCTGTCGGGAGAGCTGGATTCGCTCTACAGACTATATAGAGAATAACGCTTATGGGGCTGCTGCGGGTACGCGAGGGGTGTTTTACTTGAAATAACTTTTCACGAACATATTCAATAAAACAGAGTCTAAACAGAGTCTAACAGATTTCTAAAATTCTTGAACACCCTCTGTGCTGCCAAACGCTCCTTTTATCAGATATTACTATGTTAAAGGTGTCCCTAATATCAATATTATAGCGACAGACAGCAAAGTTAGATTGTACATAGATAAGGCAATTTGCTTCTTATTGTTAGATGCTACATTTATAAGACAATATGCTTCTTATTGTTGGATTCTACATAGATAAGGCAATATGCTTCTCACTGTTGGATTGTACATATATAAGACAATTTGCTTCTCATTGTTGAATATTACACTTATAAGACAGTGTGCTTCTCTTTGTTGGATTCCACATAGATAAAGCAATGTGCTTCTCACTGCTGGATGTTATATTAATAAGAAAATATGCTTCTTACTGTTAGAATCAAATAGGAAAAACAAGTCGTCAAGCTCTACTCTCGTCAGTACATCGTCATTGTTTTCGTCTGCTTGATCGAATAGAACGATTTCCCTCTGGCCTTCGTCACAGCTATATATGAGAGAATATCAGTGTCATAAATTGACATAAAAATCAACATACTTTATATAAACGTTCATTTATCTATAGGGAGATAGGGAATGTGCTATATTTAGGTTCCTTACCGAAGGTTAGACATATTTGCATTTTGGCAAATATTTCGTCTCCATGCAATGTCTCTCAGTACATAAAATAAAAATATGATCTTATACGAGTGCTCATTTATTCTTGAATTTATTAAACGAGTTGATAAAAATTCTCCGATGCCCAGACAATCTTTTGAATATTTTTATCAAGCAGTTTAATATAACAAAAAATATTTTATTTATACCGCATGAAAAATGGAACATTTGACAATTATTTTTCAGATCATATTTTATTTTTATATGAAATGAGATAAAATTCGAAAAAGCTGAAATGCTCAAGCATTGTTTCCACGGATGATAACGTCATTTATAACGTCAATAAGGTGTTCGGGTCAAGTCGGAAAGTAGCTCGCGTTTTACGTGCTGTAAGAGCCGAGAGGTTATGTCATTTTACAATATACACTAGTGAAATATAAAAACGTATTGATGTCAATAATTTGTTCAGGTCAAGTCGGAATTGTGCTCGGCAGTTTACATAATATATTAGCTAAGATATAATGTTATTTTACAATATACATTCGTGAAATATAAAAAAGTATTGATGTCAATAATGTGTTCGGGTCAAGTCGGAAATGTGCTCGGCAGTTTACGTAATATATTAGCCGAGAGATTATGTCATTTTACAATATACACTAGTGAAATATGAAAACGTATTGATGTCAATAATGTGTTCGGGTCAAGTCGGAAATGTACTCGGCAGTTTACATAATATATAAGCTGAGAGATTATGTCATTTTACAATATACACTAATGAAATATGAAAACGTATTGATGTCAATAATGTGTTTGGGTCAAGTTGGAAATGTGTGCGGCAGTTTACGTAATATATTAGCCGAGAGATTATGTCATTTTACAATATACACTGGTGAATTATAAAAACGTATTGATGTCAATGATGTGTTCGGGTCAAGTCGGAAATGTTCTCGGCAGTTTACGTAATATATTAGCCGATACAATATACACTAGTGAAATATAAAAAAGTATTGAATGAATATTATTCACTCTCAGTACGTTTAGTCTTAAAAGAATGATAAATGTTAGTAATTAGTACATGCATTTATCAATTTCCCATCCTAGTTGGACATGTCATTGATAAGAGAGGTCAAATTTTGAAACGGAAATATTTCTATGACAGTCTACAGCTGCGTTCAGTTTAGTTAAACGTTGATGTGGAGCAGGTGATCCAGTGTTAGACCGGTGGTAGAGCATCGTATCCGGGATAGGATGGTCGTATGCACGATTCTCCGTCACGGCTGCGTGTTGTGTCCATGAGATTGGCACTCTATTCGCATATGCTTAGTATTGGTTCTACCCAGGAAGACATCGAGTATGATATGTCTAAGTTCTAATAACTTGTTTTTGCAATCATAGTAAAATTAGTAAGTTTAAATCAATATCTAACCTTTACTTAAAAACTTAACTAATAAAAATAACTGGTTATATGAAACCAACTGCGTTTTTTCTGAAACAAGTTTATAATAATGCTTCTGTTTCACCAGACTTTACTTAACTACTTAATAACTTAACTAAATTTTGACTGGTTATTTATTTATAACTATTATATATTCGATATTAATGACGCAATATGCAATTTTAATGGAATCATGATCACCTGGCTGCTTTTCTTAGATTTAAGTTTTTTATGACTTTTTTTAGTATATGTTTGTGAAAAGAACCAGTGTGTTTTTCATAGGTTCGTTAAACAGGTGCCAGATTATAAACTACATCCAGTTCGATCTTTATACACATTTGATCTTGCAGTATAACTTGTTATAAAAATAATCATGCATTTTAGAATTGTTTAATATAAGACAGAACCTTTGACACAGTATATGTCAATGAATCAACAGAACGGGTCCCTGTTTACCACAATAATTAAAAACTTAAAATCTAAGTATTAGTGATTTTAGACTGGCTAAAGAAAATTTCAATTTGGTTCAATGACATTTTAAAAAGAATATTAAAGTAACCAGTCAAATTTAAATTAGTTTTTTTAAGTATTGAGGTAAAAGGAAAAATATTGGGGCCACAGGAGTCTGATTAAAATAAAAAATGGAAAGAAAGAAATGAAGCCATTTAAATTAAAACTTTTTGTTTATTCTGGAAAATGGCTGTTTATTATGACATTACCTGACCGTCAGGAAGAGCGCCAGTAGAAAGTATCCGAGCTGAAACAAATTTATGATACGTTAGTTTAAACATTACATTTCAACGTCCTGTTGATATATATAATACAGTCAAACCTGTCTTAAGCAGTCAATCAAGATAAAGGTAGCCTTTTAAGACAGGTTGATGTTTAATGCAGGTTATTTTGCTTTGAAAACATAGAAATGGAAAATAACTCAAATGTGACTGCTTACGACAAGCAAGGAATTTTAGAAGAAATTCCTTTCGACAAGTGGCTGCTTAATAGTGGTGGAATCAAGTCACTGACAACAGTGTTAGGACAACCGGCTGTAAAACGACATCAAGTCACTGACAACAGTGTTAGGACAACCGGCTGTAAAACGACATCAAGTCACTGACAACAGTGTTAGAACAACCGGCTGTAACACGACATTTATCTCAAGGAGAAATGCGTGTGCGGGATGAGGGGTTTCAGTAGGTACACGTTGTTAAAACCTCTCTGTATTGTAAATGTGTATATAGATGCTATGTGCAAAAAATAACATTTTACTGAAGAATGCAAATAAAAGTCATAATATTGCTTGTCCATAATGCTCGCATAAAGTAGACTTCAGACTTTATCAAATTGAGACATGGCATTGAAAGGAAACAAACGGCACAAACAGCATAAATACAATTGACCTGGCCACGGGATGTCGATAGTCCAATCAGCGATCGATACTGTTTCCAAGGCCGCCATTTTCCTTAGACAAGCGAACGAACTATATATCAGTAAACACTAAATTATATTGCAGTGTATTTACTTAGACGTAAAATTAAACATTCTACATTAGTTTCAGGCTCCATTTTCACCAACAAACATAAATATAAACTTAAATACTTAAAAACTTAGATCTAAGAAGAAGCATCCAGGGGTCAGTTTCACTAAACATCTCAAACTGAGATTTTCCTCAACTCAAAATTCTTACTTTCTATAAAATATTACAGGTACTTACCACTTATTAAATGATCACACAGAATAAAAGTCATAACACATCTTTACTAAAATTTACAGATGCAAGATAACATGTAAAATGGTCAATGTAGATAGAGTTATAACATTTCCAAAAATAGAGTTGAGGAAATCTCAAGTTGAGATTTTCAGTGAAAAAGGGGCCAGGTGACCATGGTTTTAGACTGGCTCCACAAACAAACTGCAATTAGTTTGACTGATACTGTTTTAGGAGTATTTAGATAACAAGTCAAAATTAAGTTAAGTTTTTAAGTATTTAATTAAAGCTTGAGAAATGGTTGGTGAAACAGAAACCAGGTTTGATAAATAATAAAATGTTGGACTGAAAGGTCTTTAATATATAAATAAACAAACTGTGTGGCAAAATCGACTTGGACAAAACCAGACAAAGAACCAAGAACACACTAGCCGTACTCTCCTTTCAATTGGTGATTAATCAGGAATAAATTACTATGAACGTTTATTTTATGTGTTAATCGAAACTAGAACGGCGTTAATGCCGGTGTTATGCTATGCTGGGTGTTATTTATTGGTGTTACCCCACCATTGATTTTTGTTCTTTAGTCTATAGTAAATAATAAAAGTTAAAAGGTAATTGAAACTTACATTTAACTGTTTGTCAACCTCTGCACTTCCAAAATATGATGAGAAAAGTAGGGGTCATGTGTTATATAAGAACATTATTTCTGCTCTGTGTGTACACTGTTGAAAAAGTAGACTCCCGAAATCATGTAATCATACCCCAATTTCCAAACATCATTATTTTTTCACAATTCAAACATGACAATGCTATCAAAATGTTCAGGATACATCAATAATGCCATTCAAATACAAAAAACAGCATTAAAATAAGGTGTGCATTTTTAATGCAGAAAAACAAGGATTATTTATAAACCGCCGTTATGCGACTACCCCACGGAAGCACTTCCGTACTATGCCTATTCCATTACCCCTTATTTTGCACTGTGCATATGTCGGCTAAGGTTCTATATAGAAAGAATGCACATCTGGAACACTGAACACAATGATTCTAAAAGGTCTTCTTGTTTCCTTTGTTAGTCTAAATACGCAGGGGAAAAATGGAATTGACCAGGTTGCTTTTTTTACAATGTTGATGGTTTGATGACACCCCTTCATTTTTTGACAATTATGTCCAATTGTTGCAGTGTATCACTACTCATCTTTAAACTGTTGTAGATTCATAAAAAATGCACAATGGCATCCTTACTTGGCAGAACTCATGGAAATGTTCATATGTTCTTATATGTACAAAGAAATATGACAAATTTATGCATTTCCAGCAAATATAATGTCCAACAGATTTACACAGCTCTAATCTCTTGGTCGTAAAAAAATTGCTACCCTCATTTAAGGGAGGTTATTCTTAAACCAGACCTTAACGCGGTGCTTGTGGACATGAAATGTGTTGCTTCATTGCATTACCCCTGTTGAACAAATCAATCTGTTTTCAAAGGCTATGTTATGATTAAATTGTATTTTGGACCATCTGGCTAAAGCTTCTCGGTGTACCGGTATACCGCGTATTTTGGGGGCGCCGGTCCGACACACCGTGGTACTTTTATGGTGTACCGGTTTTTAGGCAATGTCCGTAACCGGGAGTTTATGGAAATTATCGGAGTGAAATTGTGTCGTATTTTTTAGTTTGTTTACTTAAGAAAATAATATTTTAAAAGTGTTTAGTCGTCAGACAAGTTAACTTGGTATGTATGATAATATTGAAAATAAATCATCACACGTAATACCATCGGCTTCATCGAGAGAAATCAAAATGGCGGACGAATAGGAAATTGTGTTCCAAATCTGATATTGGCATACATTTTGGTTTTAAGAAAATGACGTGGTATAATGCGATATACCACCGTACTTATTTTTTTCTCATGCAAACCACCGCTACACCTGACGCTACAACATTTAAACATATATAAACCCTATTATATAGACTCATAAAATCTAAAAGAGTACTCACCATTTTGGCTGCCGGCGTTTAAACTGTCTTGTCAAAATAATGAAATGTTCTTATCTTTAATATGTAATTGACCTCAGATTGTTCACTAACTGGGTCTTTGTTCTGACCTGACATACATATCACTCCATGCTTTAAGTACATTCACCTCAGCTTAAGGTGGATGTAGACGGAATTCTTCATTCATATTGATATGATCAAATATATCTGACTTCACTGAGTTTTACCAACATGTACTTAAATACTTAAAATCTTAAATCTAAAAATGCAGCCAGCCATCATGATTTTAGGATGGTTCCTGTAAAACTGCATATATGGTTTCATTTATATTGATTATAAATAGATAAATAACCAGTCAAAACTTAATTTTTTAAGAATTTAAGTAAAACAGAAGCCTGATGTCCGTTTCACCAACGTTTTAAATAAATATTTCTTAAAAACTTAATTTGAAAATGACTTATGAAATCTTGATTTTGATGAATCAATGTGTTTTTCTTTTTCCGGTAAAGTGCATTACCATATAAGTGGCATCCTTGTTTGATCTTGTTATATATGTTTCGATATCAGACATACAATTTACCTACAAACCCATATTGCACGAATTATAATATAAGTTTTTGTCATAGTTTTATCATCTTTGTAAAATAATATATATATAATGGAAAACAACTGGTCAAACTTATGTATGTGTCCATCTTTAACTTTGTACCACATGTAAAACGGTCTCATCTCTCCCGATTGGATCCGTTAAATAGCAGCGCATTTAAGCACGCTGATTAGTCAGCTGCTTTAGAACGTTTGAATGACGTCATAGTTAAGTAAACGTTCAATTGCTATGAATTGTGGGACAGACATAGAAATCCCTGCTTTTTCATTGGGGTTAATAGTCATGAATCGGGAGATACTAGGTTCTATATAATGACTCAGTTTAATCTTTTAATTATTTCTGTAGACGTCATTCACCACCAGTCTCAAATAAAAAGAAGTACATGCAAACGCATAAGAACGGTCGGTACGGTGCAATCGTGCAGAAATGACGTCATCTGGCATTGCCAGATAACCTGAAACACCTGTCATATCGCAGTCGCCTTATCTGGCATCAAAAGTTTTGCTCTTTGTTTTAAATGAGTAAACGAAGATTAATGTAGGACGGCAGTACAGTTTTTGCAATAACCGTTCCTTGTCACTGCAGGCAAAAATATATCTAACAAGGCACACGATTTCGGAGTTCAGTACAAACTGATATGGAATGACTCACAATTATGTTACACCAAGGCTGCGTTCAGTTCGCTTAAATGTTTAATTTGTTTGCAAATGTTTGATAACAGAAGTGAACTGGACGACGTGTCCGCTTTCAACGTTTGCTACATGTAACAGAGCAAACACTTCCAAGAGCTGATTTGTGTTTAATCACGTGACTTAATGAGAAATAGAGGTACAGCGCCGACATAGTCCGATTTCTGTTTACTTTCCGTTCGTTTGGTCACCGTTTGCGTTTATAAACAAAGTAAACATGTTTAACCGTGCTGAACGCAGCCCAGGTGTAAATTAACTAACATGTATACGTTGTGTCCAAGCAGCAGAAGCGATTCAATTAATTACAAATCTTACCATTAATAACCAATGTTATTTAATATGTTATTTATCCCCCGATACAGTTATTTGAGAAAGAATTACGTGTGTTTTCACAACAGCCACCATTCCGAATAGCGCAGATAATTTATTCGTGAAACAATCAACTCGTCTACTTTCTGTTGCACAAACATTTCACTTAAATACTTAACTCAATTTTTACTTGTTTATTTATTGTATAATATATATCGAAGAAACCATATGCATGTTTGTGGGATCAGTCTTAAAGTATGATAATCTAGCTGTGTTTTAAGATTTGATATTTAAGTATGTATGTACGTGTATATACTTAAACATGTTGATACAGAAGCCCGGTTTCTTCGAGAATCAATTTGTCGTCCTTTGTTAAAATGTAGTCTATTTCAGAACCTGATATCTTCCTAATATTAACCAAATTTAATGAAAAAGCAGGGAATTATATACCTGTCCAACAATTCAATTCATAGCAATTTACTTAACCGTGACGTTATCCAAACTTTCAGTTGAAGCAACTGATCATTCAACGTGCTCAAATGATTGCTATTTAACGGACCAAATCGGATTAAAACGTTAAAATAGTAAGTCGTTATGGTGATGAAAAGGTGTTTTTCTGCCGTTCTCGTGGTGTTTGCGGGGATGTAAACAAGTTGTCGTACTGGTGATCATTCGCCCTAGTCAGTTTTATACATGTAGCTGTTATTTGATTCGTGGAATACTAGATTATGAACATCACTGTATTCGGGGATACCTTGGTCTGCCGTAAACTCAATCGTGAAACATCGGGTATTTCCGTATCCTCCGTATAATACACCTCGTGTATAGCTCTAGAATACACCAACGTTATTCGCCTGTGTTTCAAATCTGTGTTCATTCGCGTGAAAGTAACAAATTATGTGTCTGTCATAAAGTTGAATATATGGCGTTATTATATCGATTTTTTTATTTATACACTCGACATGGGTCATGTTTATAGGGAAATTCAAAATATCAGTCTTGATTAACCAACGTTTATATTTTCAACGTACATATATATAAGGTGACATAAGGGGGCCGCCATTTTATTTTATTTATGAAAGTAGTTCCATAATGGCGCCTTATTGTGTCAGAGGTCTATTGCGTAGCATAAAGTCCGAGGTGATCAAATTGCCGTAAACTATGAAAAAGGAAAATAAAAAAATGGTATGTTACTGCTATCAGTGTTTATTTATAGGTTACTTTATTTCATATAGGGCCAGTCTATATTTAAACGTCCTTTACAAGCAGTCCGTGTTATCTTTCATTTTTTGCAGCAATATAAGATGTATTTACCGACGATGTTTTATGCAATTGCAATCATTCCTGCAGATACGTTATATGTTCTTGTCAACACGCTTTTAAATCATAAATTATATTAATGACTAGTACATATTTATATTCAAGAATTCCTAGAAAACAAACTAAGAGAAAAAGTAGCTCAAAACAACAGTAGATATAGCATCTAAAATACGCCAATAGCGGAAGAGCCATGTTTATTGGTGCATCCAACCTCGCTCTTCCGCTATCGTCACATCGAAATAGGAAAGAGAACTGTGCCTGTGTTTAATGGTATAATGGTAAAGCGTAAAACAACACAACATATGCAGCGTACACACGTGTATGGTATATAACATACACAACATATGCAGCGCACACATGTGTATGGTGTAACATACAGAACTGCTTAGATACGTATAGAATGCAATATATATGTATATAAAAGAAAACAATTCGTTGTGTACAATCAATCAATTGATCGCTTTATCTTGATTTAACTCGTATATTGAAATAAAGATGAATAGATAAACGACGATTAATACATATATTATTTTATTTCCTATCATTCCAAGTCAAGGCATTTTCTCTAATTACATTCATATCGATGATATTTTAACCAACTGGTCCGCCTCCTGTCTGCACCAAGACCAACAAACTTTTCATCTGAAAATGTAAACACAGGACAATAAATTCGCTGTTATTAAGTGGAACATAACACTTTATGGTATGGCGTTTCTGGTCCCTTACATTATAGTGTATTCAAATGTGTTCCAATTGATCAACATGCACTTTGAGCCGGACGGGGCTAGCTTAGCTGGTAACGTGGCTCTCAATCCTGAGTTCGAATCCCCGTCCGGCCACTGTCTGTGATGATTGGTCAAATACTTTGTTATACGCCCATGAGTTTCCCACCTTTGAATATATGGGGAACCAGTCACTTACAGAGATAATGTGCGTCTAGTATTGGTTAATTGACTAACAAAGTTCAGAATTAATGATTAGAAGAGCTGATAGCGTTACTTAAGTAACGTATATACTGTTGAAAAAAAAACAAAAACAATACACTGTAAAGCGCTGTCCATCATTGAACATCATTAAAAAAATATATATCATTGTAAATGGACAAAGGAAAATGTCTTGTCGAGTTGCTGATAAACTTTGAACAATTTATGGCATTCAGTTGGGCTGTTTTTACAATTTTGAAAAACTTAAATAAGGGAAATAAATTTTATAAATAAAATTGTAGTTACTTACTTGAATCGTTTCCTGCAGGGAAAGTTTGTTATCACCTGTAGGAGTGTAATTAAAACACATATTAAATCATATCGAAACTAATTGAAAAATACACATTTCAGAGGCGTAGCTGCCTTACGGCGGCACATATGTACTAACAAAGCTTTAAGGAGTGCCTCCCCTATCCCCACCCACCCCCCAGGTAAATATATAAAAATATAAAATAGTTTCAATGGAAACAAATCCAAGAGTTCGTGCGATGGGACACATCCCTCTCTAACAAAATCGACGCATTACATTCACCTCTTTCATTAGCTCTGGACTTTTTTCGACTTCATGTGACTTTCCAGTCAAATGATCACAGCTATTTCAAAATGGCTTCCATGCGATTGAAAACAACGCTCGTCAACTGTTTTGTATGTACAGCAAACTCCTAAACCTTCCCGTTTCCAACAGACTGACAAATAAATATCTCTTTCTGATCGCCAAATATAACAGGACATCACGCTGTTTATCCTTTAAAACAATGTTTTCATCAGAATAACGAATATCGTGTTGATAAATATTCCATATTTGAATACATTTGCGTATTAATCAGGAAATCGCTAAGCGTAAAAAAACACAAGAAAATAGTTCATCATTTATTCTTGAAAAACATACGTTGTTGTTTTTGTTCTAATGTAAAATAGCGATGATTTCTTTCCAGTTTTGTTGTCTGGTTTTAACAATATGTTTGCAATTGCATAAAATGTAACTACTAAGTTTCGTAAATAAATTCTGACATTTATCCTGTTGCAGAGGTGAATGGGTGTAACGAACGGTAACTCTGCGAAGGAGATTGGGGACACATGTCAGTGCGCAACGCCACCTAGTGGTAACATAATAATGAAAATCATAACACGAGTCGGGACAGAAATAAATGACGAACCGTTGCTGTCGTATCTAGTAAACAAGTGGCCGAGGTCGGCGCTACCGGAGATGTTTCCGTCGTGATTGTGGTCTACGTCATTGAAGAGAAGGTCGGCGTCGGACAGAAGAGCAAAGTCAGCGTGAGTCCAACCGTTGTCGAATTCATGATTGCTCACTAGGCCATTGTCTACAAATAAGGAAACCAAGTATAGAATGGGGTTAAAACAATACGCTATTGTGGTACCAGTAAGTAGTAGCAGTAGAAGTAGTGTTTATAGCCATAGTAGTGTATTAAGTAGAAGAAGAACAAGTGTTTATAGCCATAGTAGTGTATACAGTAGCAGTAGAAGTAGTGTTTATAGCCCTAGCAGTGTATACAGTAGCAGTAGAAGTAGTGTTTATAGTCATAAGAGTGTATACAGTAGCATTAGAAGTAGTGTTTATAATCATAAGAGTGTATACAGTAGCAGTAGAAGTAGTGTTTATAGCCCTAGCAGTGTATACAGTAGCAGTAGAAGTAGTGTTTATAGCCATAGTAGTGTATACAGCAGCAGTAGAAGTAGTGTTTATAGTCATAGTAGTGTACACAGTAGCAGTAGGAGAAGTGTTTATAGCCCTAGCAGTGTATACAGTAGCAGTAGAAGTAGTGTTTATAGTCATAGTAGTGTATACAGTAGCAGTAGAAGTAATGTTTATAGCCATAGCAGTGTTTACAGTATAAGTAAAAGAAGAGTTTATAGCCATAGTAGTGTATAAAGTAGCAGTAGAAGAAGTGTTTATAGTCATAGTAGTGTATACAACAGCAATAGAAGTAGTGTTTATAGCCATAGTAGTGTATACAGCAGCAGCAGAAGTAGTGTTTATGACCATAGTAGTGTATACAGCAGCAGTAGAAATAGTGTTTATGGCCATAGTAGTGTATACAGTAGCAGTAGCAGTAGTGTTTATGGCCATAGTAGTGTATACAGTAGCAGTAGAAGTAGTGTTTATGGCCATAGTAGTGTATACAGTAGCAGTAGAAGTAGTGTTTATAGCCATAGCAGTGTATACAGTAGCAGTAGAAGTAGTGTTTATGGCCATAGTATTGTATACAGTAGCAGTAGAAGAAGTGTTTATAGTCATAAGAGTGTATACAGTAGCAGTAGAAGAAGTGTTTATAGTCATAAGAGTGTATACAGTAGCAGTAGAAGAAGTGTAAATAGTCATAAGAGTGTATACAGCAGCAGTAGAAGTAGTGTTTATAGCCATAGTAGTGTATACAGTAGCAGTAGAAGTAGTGTTTATAGTCATAGTAGTGTATACAGTAGCAGTAGAAGTAGTGTTTATAGCCATAGTACTGTATACAGTAGCAATAGAAGGAGTGTTTACAGCCATAGTATTGTATACAGTAGCAGTAGAAGTAGTGTTTATAGCCATAGTAGTGTATACAGTAACAGTAGAAGTAGTGTTTATAGTCATAGTAGTGTATACAGCAGCGGTAGAAGTAGTGTTTATAGCCATAGCAGTGTATACAGTAGCAGTAGAAGTAGTGTTTATAGCCATAGCAGTGTATACAGTAGCAGTAGAAGTAGTGTTTATAGTCATAGCAGTGTATACAACAGCAGTACAAGTAGTGTTTACAGTCATAGTAGTGTATACAGCGGCAGTAGAAGTAGTGTTTAAAGCCATAGCAGTGTATACAGTAGCAGTAGAAGTAGTGTTTATAGCCATAGCAGTGTATACAGTAGCAGTAGAAGTAGTGTTTATAGTCATAGCAGTGTATACAGCAGCAGTAGAAGTAGTGTTTGTAGTCATAGCAGTGTATACAGTAGCAGTAGAAGTAGTGTTTATGGCCATAGCAGTGTATACAGTAGCAGTAGAAGTAGTGTTTATAGCCATAGTATTGTATACAGTAGCAGTAGAAGTAGTGTTTATAGCCATAGTAGTGTATACAGTAGCAGTAGAAGTAGTGTTTATAGTCATAGCAGTGTATACAGCAGCAGTAGAAGTAGTGTTTATAGTCATAGCAGTGTATACAGTAGCAGTAGAAGAAGTGTCTATAGCCATAGTATTGTATACAGTAGCAGTAGAAGAAGTGTTTATAGCCATAGTAGTGTAAACAGTAGCAGTAGAAGAAGTGTTTATGGCCATAGTACTGTATACAGTAGCAGTAGAAGTAGTGTCTATGGCCATAGTAGTGTATACAGTAGCAGTAGAAGTAGTGTTTATAGTCATAGTAGTGTATACAGCAGCAGTAGAAGTAGTGTTTATGGCCATAGTAGTGTATACAGTAGCAGTAGTGTTTATAGCCATAGTAGTGTAAACAGTAGCAGTAGAAATAGTGTTTATGGCCATAGTACTGTATACAGTATCAGTAGAAGTAGTGTTTATGGCCATAGTAGTGTATACAGTAGCAGTAGAAGTAGTGTTTATAGTCATAGTAGTGTATACAGCAGCAGTAGAAGTAGTGTTTATAGCCATAGTAGTGTATACAGCAGCAGTATAAGTAGTGTTTATGGTCTTAGTAGTGTATACAGTAGCAGTAGAAGTAGTGTTTATGGCCATAGTAATGTATACAGTAGCAGTAGAAGTAGTGTTTAAAGCCATAGTAGTGTATACAGTAGCAGTAGAAGTAGTGTTTATGGCCATAGTAGTGTATACAGTAGAAGTAGTGTTTATAGCCACAGTAGAGTATACAGTTGAAGTAGAAGTAGTATGGTAGTAGTAGCAGGTGTTTAGCGCTATTTCGCTATGTTTTTGTTGTTGTTGTTTTTTTTGTGGGTTTAATGTGTTTGTGATGAGAAGTGAAAAGGGGCTGTTGTGGGTTTTTGCTTTGTTTTTTTTCTGTGAGTTTTATATATTTTGTTTGTTTTGTTGTTGTTGTGTTTTTTTTGCTAAAAATAAATTGAAAGCTACTAAAATATTGTTGATTCTTATTATTTGTGTCAAATTATATAAAGAAATTGTTGATTCTTACTATTTGTGTCAAAAGATATAAAGATATTGATGATTCTTATTATTTGTGTCAAAAGATATAAAGATATTGTTGATTCTGATTATTTGTGTTAAATTATATAAAGAAATTGTTGATTCTTACTATTTGTGTCAAAAGATATAAAAAAATTGTTGATTCTTATTATTTGTGTCAAATTATATAAAGAAATTGTTGATTCTTATTATTTGTGTCAAAAGATATAAAAAATATTGTTGATTCTTATTATTTGTGTCAAAAGGTATAAAATATTGTTGATTCTTATTATTTGTGTCAAATTATATAAAGAAATTGTTGATACTTATTAGTTGTGTCAAATTATATAAAGAAATTAAATTGTATAAAGAAATTGTTGATTCTTACTATTTGTGTCAAATGATATAAAGAAATTATTGAACTCAGAGCTGCTGAGGAATTCATCTTTGTCGACATCTGACCTCTCAAACAGAACGGCAAACGGAGTTTCCCGGATAATCTGTAAAGATAAAAATGTGTTTTGTAGTGAGTATTACAGAATAAGTATAAAATTGTTAATTATTTCTTCAATATGAAATTTCATATAGTAATATTTGGACATTAAATCCATCATATGTTTATAAGTCATATATGTGTGTGTCAATTTTAATCAGATATTTAAATTACAAACATCATAAGAAGCCAAATATTAAATAAGCAAGAAAACCAGTGACTTAATTACAGAGACTGGCAGGCTAATAGCAACATTATTTACACGGCTGAAATTTCGGATGGCAACTTTAGTATCTTTTTAATAACTCTTTAAACCTTTGTCTGAATGAAATAATTTTGGTACCAAAGTAAATCTGTTAAAACTGATGGCATTTCCAGTTATCAATTATTTAATAGTTTACTTCTGAATTTAGATGATTTCGGATTAAAAATGAAAATTGTTGAAATAATCACGAAATATTTATTATTTTAATTAAAAAACAGTTGCGTACTTTAACAAATACTTTTTAACAACACACAATAGAAATTTAAAAAAAATATATATGTAGAAAGATGAAGAAGTAAGATTTGCATTGGTGGCCAAAATTTCATATTGATATTTAAAAACTTTTGTCAATTATTCATTACTTTATAAATGGGCTAAAAATGAGAAAATTATCACACACAAAAAACAACTGAAAGCGTATAGTAATGCCATTAAATATATTAATTATAATTATACATACGTTGTACTGCTAGACAAGAAATGAGAAACTTAAGAATAAAAATAAACCTACGTCCTCCCATTTCTTGGCAAATTCCTTTGCCGAAACCGAGCCGTCATCTGTAAAGAAAAGTGTTTTTGTATTGTTTTATTCAATAATACACAAGACCGAATGGTCTATAAGTACATATAGAATTTAATGAAATTTAAATAAACAGTCAATGGCGTCAATACAGCAAAATAGGTCAAGTTAATAATTGCAGCATTACACAATTTTTAGTAAAGAAAGTAATTTAATTAACAACTGAACCGGTATCGTGTGTAATAATTACGGCGGAACATCTCGACCTCGTTGGCCTCAACCTGATTTGACATGTATGAGTTAAAAACAATCAAGACAATTTCCACAATCACATACTTGTATTTGACGCATTTGTGTCAGAACGATAACCAGAATGGTTGGTGATTGCCAAAACCCATTCTTGAGAATATCCTTAGACCAAAGTTTGAAAATCCATATTTCAACCTTAGATATCTAGTTACCGTGACAGATAGAATAATTCACGTTGAGAGTTTATTTGACTTTATATTTTGGTCTCAAAATGTGGTCGCTAAGTGACTTTCAAAATTCAACCTTGAAAGAATATTCATAAGAATAGTTGGTGAATACCGACCCCCTGGACTAACATTGCACAAAGACACTTGCAGAGATATAGTGTTTCAATGAGGTCGAATATGAAATTTACAAACAAGTGTTGATAAAATATCAATAAATCCAAGAGAAAGATTAAAACTTTGTTTTGAGTGGATGGATTGATGCTTTGTCGAGTTGATGGACCGATGGATGCATGGAAATCCAATATCCAATTTTTATTACCTTAGTTTAGTTCTACTGCAAACATAATAAAAACGCATACTCGGGCTTATATAAGTCCACAAATGTAGCACGGTGAAATGAGGACTTAAAATCGAAATTGAAGTTCGGGATTTTACTTAATTCTAGTATTTAATTTGATTATGTGAAATCATCATATATAACGATCTTAAAGGCCCGTGCCAGTATCACATGACTTGAAAATGCCTCGCGTTATGTGTCTTTTGTGCGTTCAGTATGGCAACGTTCACTATACTGTCCGATATTCCAGAATACTTACGATCCAAATCGAACACCTTGTATATAGTACCGTAGTCATGGTTATCGATCACTTTGTCGTCGTTAAGGTCAGCAAGATGGAAGTATGCATTTGCAAGTGCCGTTGTCTGTTGTGTTAATAGTTTCCATAATTCGACGAACTCCTGCTCTGTGACAGTTCCGTCACCTTGGTTACGATTAAAAGAAATATTTCAAATGTTAAAAATGATAAAGGTAAACAGTTTGGCAAACGTTGGTCTAAAACTGTAATAACTTATTAAACACCATTGTATCTGAAGAAAACAAGTTAGAAGACTGGGAGAATGGAAATTATGATTGATTGGTTGAATATTTAGCGTCATTTTGTACCTTCGAGGGCTAACAGACGATCAATTAACCTAACCACTCAATCCTGGGATCCAGAAAGGTAAACCTTTCTAGGGCAAACCCGTTTCCACTAGTAACTGAGATTGTACTCAACCATCTCCGCAAGTACACGTTATAATTTTTCCCATTCGAATCAACGGTGAGAGACGAATGATAATGAGACACAGTGTCGTATATCAATCATTACGAAGACTGTGAATTGACGAGGATTCGAACTCACGACCCCTGGATTGATAGTCAGACGAGTTACCGACCGAGATAATAGGGTCCTGCATGGAATGGAAACAAATAGCAATAGCTGCTTTTTTTCTTCATACAGTCAAATCTGTCTTTAAGCAGCCAGTCAAGGAAAGGAGCAAAATGGACCTTTTAAGAGTGTTGCCTAATACAGGATAACTTGCTCTGAACTAATAGAAATGTGAATTTGCAAATATGGCTGCTTAAGACAAGTGGCTGCTGAATAGAGAGAACCGCATGCACATGTTTCACTGCACATGTATATATAATATTTCAACTTTTAAATTACCATTTTTGTCGAATCCCTTGAATACTTCACTCAGTTCGTCATGTGTTATCACTCCATCGTAATTGGAATCGGCCTTAAGGTAAAGAATGTTGATCAACCCGTATATGTCAGGTCTATTCGTATTTGTACTGCAACACGATGTAAAGAAAACAGAACAACAGCACGTTTGTCTTTTCATATGCAATCAATTACATTTAATAAAAAAATCAATCATGTTTTATTTCAAAACTTAAGATAGTTTAAATCTCGTTTTGGAACCCTTCGTGGTCTAGTTGTCTAAGGCGCCGTCTCAAGATGTTTTACCTCTCATCGCTAATGTCGTAGGTTCGAGTCCCACTCGCTCCAAAAACTTTATATCAGAAAGTTTACCAGTCACTTACAGAAGGACGGTGGTTTTTCTCAGATTAATTTTGAAGTCTTCTCCCCCCACCCCCACTAATAAAACTGGTTAACCATATATAACCTGAAATGTATTGAAAATGGCGTCAGAGCTCATTCTTTTTGTAGCGTATGAACTATGAAACATTTACAAACATGACGGGGATGGGGTTGCATGTTGTTTGGTGGCATGTGGTATTCTATGTTTATTAAAATAAAACCACATAGCTTCTTATTGATACATGTAACTTAACTAAAACATTCATTTAAAATGTTTAGTTAAAACCAATTTATTTTAGCTATATCACGCAGTAAGCTCAGAGCTTATTTAAACCGCTTTCGAGTCCGCTTTCTGGCTAAAACCAGTACTGAGTGTTGTTTTTTGACAGTTTCAACGGATCAAGCTGGAGATCAGACCTGCAACCTTTAAAGTGCGAGCGGCCAATACTTTATCCACTGCACTACCACTCCGCTTTTTGTAAATGGTTCGGTTTCGACAGTGGTATACTTTTCATTAAATGGTCTTGTGTTTCTTAAACTTTGTAACATGGTTCTAATCTGATAATATACATTGATGTCAGTATAGATGAAGTATAAACTTACTTTGGTCCCTGTGCCAGACAGGCTGTGATGAGGAGACACAAACAGAGTTCAAATCTCTGGAAATACATCATAATATTGTTGAACTTAGCGTGTATCGTACACGTTTTATATCGGTACTGTTAAGATCGTATGTTCAATACCAGAACATATTCCAGTTACTTGCGGAATACATGAATACAGTGATACAACTTGGATTAATGTATATAATATACTGAAAAAGTGTGGGGGTGTGTGGGGGGGGGGGGGGGGGGGGGGGGTGGGTGGAGGGGTACGTAACAAACAGAATGTACGAAGTATATGACGTTTTAACTACAAATGAAGATACACAAAGATCTCTGAAAGGTTTAATACATTGTGGTTTTTTGATATTGGTAGACCGCAGCGTGGTCTAGTGGTAGAGCGTCCGCCTCGCATGCGGAAGGTCGTGGGTTCGATTCCCGGCCAGTTCATACCAAAGACTTTAAAAATGGTACTAGAAGCTTCTTCGCTTGGCGCTCAGCATTTAGAGGAAAGTTCTAGGTCTGGTCGGCCCGGTGTCAGAATAATGTGACTGGGTGGGGTATCATACCACGTGTCTGCGGCTTGATACTCCAGTGTGACAGCGCTCAGAATACTGTCTCAAGTAGACACTGTCGCGATATGACTGAACAATTGTTGAAAGCGACGCTAAACACCATACAACAACATTGATACTGGTCCGCGCGGTACAATATTGTTAAATCGAGGACTAACAGACGGCCAGTTAACTTAACCATTGTTCCATAGGATCCTGAAAGTTTAACCAGTACTCGAGCACACACCATCTCCGCAAGTAACTGATAACTTCCCTCACTTCAATCAACGGTGACAGACGAATGATAATGAGACACAATGTCATATATAAATATATAATAATGTAAATGTTAAAAAATGATAAAGACAGACGGACAAACACATGTACGTCTTTTGGATTTTCATTGAAGCATTTACCTAGGAATGGATAATCACAAAACTGACTAACGCTGACTATACAATATATCGAGGACAGAACGGCACTATCAGCTGTTTTAAACTGATTTATTTTACATCGATTGTGAAACCAGTTCTTATAACGCTCAATGTCTTCCTCGGTAAAATCAGTATTTAGCATATGCGGAAAAGGTGTCTTACTTAAAGACATTACAAATAACCGTGGCAGAGGATTGAACCCAAGGCCCTCCGATTATGGATCCAATGCTCTACCACTTGACCACGTGCTCCATATTCTCGGTGCAGTATTTATGTTACTGGGTGTTGTAACATTCGCTGCGTCCGCGGAATGTTTAACTACAGCCAAGCAGCAATATAAAATTAATAACTACTAAGTATAATCAGTAAAACACAAATATTATTTGTCTAAAGTTGTGCTGGAAAGAGATAAAAAAACAACAAAGAAACACCAAAATTGTGGAACTAAAGAATACATAAATGAAGAATTTGATGTACACGTACCATGATGAAAATGTGTCTTATCTGCTCCGTAAGCTATGGTGACTAAATGGAACACCGGCACTGTACCGTATTAAAAGTTGTCAAGTCTTTATCGTTGATGTCTTATCTACATGTGAATCGTTGTTCCTGTTTAACGACAGACTCCATATACGTTTACAATCGTTTGTTATCGGCAAATTCCGTCAACCTTCGGTATTCTTAATTAGGATAATTGGCGAGGTGGTCCGAATGATACGGCTCACCACACAGTTGTGCCCCCTTTTTGCCACGGTAACATGACTCATATGTACTTTGGTTTGAAATATTTTCAGAATGGTTCATAGTGGTTGTGATTTCTTGCTGCAGTTGAGTAGAGTAAATGCTGGCATAGCTTATATTGTAATAAGATATCACTGGTGTTAAAAAAGTGACTTTTATAGGATTTTAACATGGCATTGTCTTTAGAAAAACAAGCTAGTCCGTGTGCATTTTTATGTGTGGTACATTCCTGCTATGAACAAAAAAGTACTTTTAAAAATTACTTTGGAAATCCTAGAAATTCTGGAAATAAACTATTATTGAACAAGTCATATTTCATATGAATAGATTGAAGAATAACTTATTCTGGTTAATATCTAGACAATCATTTCAAGTTATGTTATCATCATTTTGTGACCTATAGACGGTTTATTGACTCTTTATTTTATCATTCATACCACATTAGCTAGTTTCTATAATACTCTAAGACATGTAAAATTGTCTTGTTCGCGACCGGTCAGTGGCAGGACTTTCCATATGAACATAATATAGCAACGTAGCCCAGAAGCACGTGTCTCCATAGTAACATTTATAAACTCAGTTGTTCCTATGGTCACACTTATGCACTTTTGTTTCCCCGATTTTGTGCTCCAACTGTGACCGGGTTCCAAATTTAGCAAATATTCCCGTATTGAGTGACTGGCCTGTTATTACAAAATGACGGTAGGTCTAGTTTAAACTATTCATTTGTGTGCGAATATTGTGAATTTAATCAAGGCACTATAGAAGAAGGATATCGCTCGTTCATTTCCGGCAATTCCCGAAAGCAATCGTCTGCAGTAGACGACATATTGATTTTAAGCAAACGATCCGCGCAAAGAGTTATGGGTAAACTGGTATAACATAACGTTTTTTTGTATACTGACGCAAGTTGCGATTCCTCCTTCAGTATCTCTTTAGCGCAGACTTCGGTTTTTAAGCTATTTTTCTCCAACTACCTTTATTTACCTACAGCTGTGTTAAACTGAAATTTAACATCCTTAATTTGTTTATATCATAATTCTTCATATTTGTACCACCCGACCGGGGATCGAACCCACGACCTTCCGCATGCGAGGCGGCTGCTCTAGATAGACCACCGCTGCGGCAACTGATTTCTTATACATAAACTGTAAGTTGCATGTAATCTTAGACGATTTAAAATGTTTATATCACGTAATATTATATTGAATTAACGATATTGAGGTTTGAAGTAATATTCTCGCAAGTTGGTGTTATTTTAGCTGCAGTATACTCATTTTGAAATCACAAGTACCTTAACAATTTTAAACACCAAATTGCTGTAAACGGTATATGATGAGAATTGCATTTGCAATGTAGGAATTTTGATTTGTGTTCCTGAGATGAACGGAAATTAAGATAATTGAAAACGAGATATCGCGAGATTTTGCGTTCACAAAATCTCAATCAATTGTCTTTCCTTCTCTATATAATTCCTTCGAAAATGCCTATTACTGAATTTCTTTCTTGAACCTATTATTTTGGGGAAGGCTGTTGCTTATGTTGTTAAAACTTGTTGCCCAACTCATTTGCACTATATATAAATATAATTGTATTGCTGTTAATCATGTAATTGAATATAGTAGATGCAATAAAATATTATTAAACTAAACCTATTATGATTTTCAAACCGAACGTGAATTGCATTATATATTATACCCCGGAATTAGAGATAGCTTCTTCTATATTTCCCTGAGTATACTATATAATTCCTTGAATGTTTGTACTCCTCAGGAAGAATAGGCCCTAGTTCGATGACTATAGGCAAGGAATATATAAGTCCTTGCTATAGGCTACGATTATAGTAAAAAGTTCCCGAAGACACATTGTTGACTCTTCGGATATAAAATGTAACGTATTTTTCCGTGTTCAGAAAAGTGAACATCTGACCGTTTCTTGAAGTGTTGCAACATACATGATGGACATTTGTCATTACTATATTTTATGCACGTGATTCATGAATTTCTAAGTATCCAATTCCAACATGCCAACATAAAAGTGACTGCATTCAAGTGTTCAAAGACGATTCATGCTGCTAGTATGTGCGTTAGTTGTTTTCACGGAACGTGCGTTTCTATCGAACACCGCAGAAATGGCGACTCGCATGTTGAAAAAGTATCTCCGTCAAGGTTGCAAAGAAGTTTCACGGTATTCTTTGATAATCAATTTCTTATCATGTATTTTCAATACAACTGTATTTGACAATGTATATTTTTCACATCACTACGGACATAGTTGTTATGAAACATTATAGAAATAATAAAAAAATAACTGATGAAATCATCTCATTTTGATGTCACATGTTTTCGCGAATTGTTTTTTGTTAACTTGCCAAAGACAAGTTCTAGAAGTCGCTCTGTGCAATATAGGTTTTTGATTTCGTCGTAGCTGATTATGGCTGTCCCTGTTTAGGCTTTGTATTAGGTAATTTTTGGTATCAAAATCTTACTTTCATTTTGTCACTTTCTGACATAAATGTACTTAATTGTGTATATGGAATTTTGAAATTTCTTTTAGGAGAAATGGATGTCGCAAGTTTAGTAGTGGAACTCATAACTGCTCAAAAGTAAACAGTGTGCCATTAAGTGCTCGCCCAGAAAGCATACCCCCACCCAGATATGCTGTTGTGGACAGAAATAAACATGAAACACAGGTATGTCAACTTTTGTTCATATGTGTTTGTAACACATATTGCAGTCAAGGAACTATATAGAGAAGGAAAGGCAACTGATTGAGATTTTGCGAACACTCGCGTATGCACGCAAAATCTCGCAATATCTTGTTTTCAATTATATTAACTTCCATTCATCTCAGGAACACAAACCAAAATTCTTACATTGCAGAATGAAATTCTCATCAAAACAATAACATTCTCAGAAATTTGTGTTTAAAATTGTTGAACTACTTTTGTATACAAAATTTGTATAATGCAGCTAAAATAACGGCAAATTACAAGAATTATTTCTTCAAACCTCAATATCTTTAATTCAAGATTATTTTGCATGTCAGATCAAAACTTATTTAAACATCTAAGATTACATACAACTGATTATGAATGATTAATTGCCAAATAATGAATCCGTTGTGTGCTATTTTTTCAACATTTTGTCAGGAGGTACAAGTTTCCTATCCTTCTATTTAAGTCCTTGTTGCAATGTACAGTGAGTTAACTCTTTTTCAACAGACATCATTTGGACAGTATTCTCATCAAAACAATAACATTCTCAGAAATTTGTGTTTAAAATTGTTGAACTACTTTTGTATACAAAATTTGTATAATGCAGCTAAAATAACGGCAAATTACAAGAATTATTTCTTCAAACCTCAATATCTTTAATTCAAGATTATTTTGCATGTCAGATCAAAACTTATTTAAACATCTAAGATTACATACAACTGATTATGAATGATTAATTGCCAAATAATGAATCCGTTGTGTGCTATTTTATCAACATTTTGTCAGGAGGTACAAGTTTCCTATCCTTCTATTTAAGTCCTTGTTGCAATGTACAGTGAGTTAACTCTTTTTCAACAGTCATATCATTTGGACAGTATTGTAAGACCTGTTGCAGCCTCATCAGCATTTCTTATATATTGTTAAACTGTAGTTTGAATGTGTCTGTTTGGATGATAAATCAAAATATCGTTTATTTCACTTCGTAAGACCTGTATACATGCACTCTGGCATCAGTATTTATCCTATTAAAAAAAAAAATTTTTTTAAAGAGGTTAAACACCAGTTCAATAACTGTTTAAAACAATAAAAATCTGGGATGTTGACCTCTAAACTGTTTTAAACATACATAATTTACCATTTTCATGGTTTTGTTTTTCCCCCATTTTCGTCACTACAACATTATTTCCCCCCTACAAAAAAACACTAGAAATAAATGTGAGTTGTTACCTTTGAATGATCAGTGATGGTTTACAGGTGCTTTTGTAGTTTCTTAAACAGATAAATAACTGCATGTAAATGCATGTTACAGGTGACTACACTGGACAATGGATTAAGAGTGGCATCTGAGAACAAGTTTGGGCAGTTCTGTACAGTTGGTGGTAAGTATGCCAGATTCCATGTACTTTTCATATAATATATTATGGTTACTTCATAATTTGAAATAAAAAAGTATATAGGTCATTACAGATTAGTTGCTAGTTATCATCAAAATTTTCCTTAAAAAGAGGGAGGAGGGGAGGATTTTAATTTATTTTTTATTTTTGGAAAATAGTAGGGTCGGGGCAGCAAGAAAATTAGGGAACAGGGGAGGATGATAGTCTAGCACTAATTTTTTGTGGCCTTATGATATGATATTGAATGCTAAGATTTATAAAAAATCCTAGATCTGTCATAAAATGATAATACTCGTATAGAATTCCCTGAGATCAGCAGCATTTATTTCATTTACAGTAAAGGCCCCCACCCCCACTCCCAAACTTTCATGCCACCCCAACCCTTCTTACTTCATTAAGTAAAATATGAAGTTAATTTATAATGGCTGTATGGAGATTAGTTTTATCATACTTTATTGTGTGCTCTAAAAGATTAGCTTCTTGTACACAGTCATATACAGTTGGTGTTCATTTGTTTGAACACAGATGGCTGGAACACCACATATACCTCGAACAACTTAGGTGGTCCTGGTTGAATTACTATTTCGATATATACATACATTGTATGATGATTATGATGTTGAACAATACTTCGCTTAAACAGTCCTTAACTCTAATCAAACTTGCTATACATCATCATCTTAACAAGTACATATTTTCAGGAATTTTCTCCCACATTATCATTGAAGGAGTTATGCCCCCTTTTTCTGACTTAAAATATTTTATATTCAAAATAATTTCATGTACCTTGTGGCCTCAACATCTCCTACAATTTTCATCTGATTCCAAATCAAACTTGCTTTACACATCATCACCACCACCTAAACAAGCCCATATTGTCAGTGGGGGCATCCATGTACGTATTTGACACATTTCTGTTTTTTTTTCAGTGGTGATAGATTCAGGATCTAGGTATGAAGTCAACTACCCAAGCGGAATATCCCACTTCATGGAAAAACTGGCATTTAGTGTGAGTCTATACTTGCTGTATATCAGTAGCAGTAAATTTAAAAACAAAGCATCTTACTCATAGGGGTTCTTAACGGCCTAGTGGTCTAAGGTACTGCCTAACCAACACTTACCTATCACATACCACTGAGGCCATGGGTTCAAGCCCAACTTGGTCCAAAAGCTTTATGGGAGAAAGTTTACCAGTGACTTGCTGATGGACATTGGTTCTACTCAAATTCATTATACAGACTTCCTCCACCAATAATTTAAGGTTATTTTACAGTGTTTTGTACAATATGGGAATATATTATACGAGTACGTAATGTGGTGAAAACCATATTGGACAAGACACAGTGTTTTTTATACAATGTGTTCCCATATTGTACAAAACACTGTAAAATGATCTTTTTATTCTATACCTCAATTTGAAAGAAATTTATCAAAAGAGTAAAGAAAAATCAAGATCCTTTTAAATAAATAAACTGTGTGTTGAAAGCGGCAGCAAAATAGCGGAGATATTCGGATTTTTTTTCAACGTCATCGTCATGAGAAATATTTTGTTGATTGTTTTTATCGTTGAAATTTTTACCAAATTTATTTCCTTTTGTTTAGTTGCCATCTTGAAATTGGAACTGTACAATATAAAATTTATTGGATCCAATAAACTTCTACGTATTGTACGGTCACGTGGTAACCTCTGGAGGAGGTGAATTCTTATTGTTGTTTAACCCTTTACCTGATAAATATTCATATGAGACTCCGTCTACTAGGAATATTTAATTAGATAAAATTTTACATTAGCACATAAGAGCAGGAAGATTACTACCTCAGCCAACATTATAAGGTCATATCTACAATATTTTATTAGCAAACAGAGTAAACCCTGATCAGGCAGCTCCTACTCTGTTTGTAAAGGTTGTAAGAAGTCGTATATACATGTATGGTGTAAAGGGTTAATATGCTTACAGCTCATATTGAGAACTTTAATTATGAAACAAAACAATAATTCAGAAAATGGAAACTTAAACAGTGTTTTTCATTAGGCCTCATTAATTTTGAATTATTTTATTATTAATGGTATATGTGTTAATGGTTTATAAATTGAATCCATGTCAAACAGATTAATAACCATTGATGTAAACCTGTGCCATTTTGGTGTCATTAATTATCAGCTTCTGTTGTACAGGTAACTGGTGCCATTTGTTTGATTGATAATTTAGCTTCATTTCATGCCGTCAAGGACTAACAGATGGCCAGTTAACCGTACCATTCTTTTCTAAAAACCTGGAACGTTAACTGGTATTCAAGCATCTCTCCAAGTAACTGATAACTTTTCCACTTAAGAGACGAATTCATGACAATAAGACCCAGTATGATTGTCGTATATTTAATCATCGCTGTGACCGATCCAGACTTACTTAAATGATAGTCAGATGGCTACTGACTGAGCTAACTAGACCCGGCTGGGGATGCTGTAATAATTTTAAGTCAGTGAATTTTTATCAGATGTAGAATATCTATAATATACTAACCCACACTTCCAATGCATCACTTTGAAAATAAACCCAGTTGAATTGGCTGGATACCTGTCTGTGAGATATGCTGTGTTGAAGTACATACCAATAGCACAACCGTGATCTTCAATACTTAATCATGGCATGATACTGGAAATTTTCTTCTGATTTTAAATAGAATTCTAATAGGACTGGATAAGAAGATATCGACAAACACATTTTTAAATGCATAACTTTCTTGATTTCCATGTGCAGCATGGAACTGGTTTTCCGTTGAAACAGCCCATGATCAGTCATCCATAAAGATAATTTCTTCATGTTTGCGACAATAGATTTCAATTATAGTGGACACAATATAAACGTGAAAAAAATAAGAATTTTCTGTTGTAATAAAAAATATTTCAAAACTATGTGATACGTTGGGAGCGTGGGTTAGTATAAATAATTATGATTATTTTTCAGAAAACCACAGAATATGAGAGTAGAGATCACATTAACCAGGACTTAGAGAAGATTGGTGGCATATGTGACTGTCAGGGATCTAGGTCAGTCTTTACATCCACTGAGCTATACCTGTGTTTTTTTAAACTTATTTATAATACCAGTGTGGAGCTTTTGGCCAAATGCTTATTTTACTCCCTAAATTAAAATGCAATGCTTAAAATGGAAATTGAAAGAGTATTTTCAAAATTTACCTTTACTAAAATCTGACCAGACACTGTTAATGTTTGCTTTAATATAGATTTGAGGTTGCCTTCAATTTCATTTATTATCAGCCATGGGAACTTTACTTTCGATGATTCAATGGTATTTGTATTGACCATGCCTGATATTTTATTGAACATAATGAAAATATGCAATTTTGTTTCTTAAAATGCATTTAAATTCCCATAAAATCATTAGGTATAGAAAATACTGAAGTTACAAAATTTTATTTAACCTTGAGTTAAAGTAGCCAAGCTTTGAACAACTGGGCCCGGGGAGTTAAAATACCCTAGCCATTCCAATTTTATGTTTTATGAGTACATTACCAAGTTATCAAAATATGTTGGGCTCCCTAACCACAAAATCTATAACTATTTCTCTCCATTACAGGGATACGATGATCTACGCAATGTCTGCCGAAACAGCGGGGTTGCCCATGGTCATGAAAATTTTGTCAGAAGCTGTCAATAGACCGGATATCACAGATCAAGAGGTGAATTGTTGATACAGTGATTGATTGACTATTCAGCGTCATGTTTATGCCATTGAGGGCTTACAGACAATCAGTTGACCTAACCACTCTTTCTTTAGATCCTGGAAGGTTAACCAGTATTGGAGCACACTTCCACAAGTAACTGATAATTTTCCCACTTTAATCAGTGGTGAGAGACATTGGACATTGAGACGCAGTGTTGTATATCAATCATCACAGAGACTGTGGCTAAGGGATTTAAACCTTTGGTTGATTTTCAGACGGGCTACTGACTGAGCTAACCAGACTTAGCTAGAATTAAAAATGGGAGTATTTTAATTTCTTATATGCATCTTGTAGATATAAAGCTTTCAGAAACAGATTTTAGTGAAAATTGATCAAAATTACTTTGTATCCTTTTAAAGGGAGTATACCAGGATATTTCAAAATTTTAAAATTGGCTGAAAACATTTTTTTCAATATATCATGCCTCTATATATATACTCACTGACCCTGAATTGACAAAGGATATCTATTTAGACATGCCAAAATGATATATTGAAAAGGGATTTTCTAATGTGGTTTGACTCAAATAGATTTGCCCGTCAAAATTGCAAAATATTTTGTGACGTATTAAACGAGTCGCGCAATTTCATTGTGATTTCAATTTGATCCATCATACAGGTTTACACTTAGTAAAATTTATTTCATCTAAGAAAGAGTTGGAATGACAATGCAATGGTCATCAAGCAGTATTTAAGTGCTGTCTATTTTTAGAATTTGATTGCTTATAAAGTTTACCACTCAAATTTAAATATTGAGCGGCCATCTATGTTTTGGTGGATTTGACATTGGGATTGTATTTATTAATGATAATGAGATGCTTTTTATCCAGTTTAAAGATAATTTTTATTTTAAAAACATTTAAAGTGTTTTTTCCTGATATACTCCCTTCAAGGACTGTGGCACATTTCTAAATGTATCTTATCATCTGATTTTGTTGCAGCTTGAGATTGCCAGACAAACAATAAGATTTGAACGAGAGTCGCACAAATTGAATCCGTCTCCAGATTTCCTCGTAACAGAAATGATATTTGCTGTAAGTAAACATACATGTATATATACAAAGTTACTTATGTGTACAAAGTTACATATGTGTATAAAATTATGTATGCCATACAAAGTTGCACAGATTCATCCATTAGAAAATATAAATGGTATTTGACAATCTCAGTCTTGTGTTCATACAAGGTATACATACAGATGGCCACATTTCAAGTGGTCACTTGACACAAATGGTCACTTTTCAACTGCTCACTTGGCACAGACAGTCACTATCCTATTGGTAACTGGTCACTTGACACAGATGGTCACTTTCTCACTGGTAGCTGGTTATTTGACTCAGATGGTCACTTTCCCACTTGACACAGATGGCCACATCTCACTTGTAACTTGACACAGATGGTCACTTGGCACAGATGATCACTTGACACAGATGGTCATGTACCCACTGGTAACAGGTCACTTGACACAGATGGTAAAAACAGTATTTTTTCTTGACACTTGACACTGGTGGCCACTTTCCCACTCGTCTCTTGAAACAGATGGTCACTTTCCCACTTGACACAGAAAGCCACATTTCACTTGTAACTTGGCACAGATGATCTCTTGACACAGATGGACATGTTCCCACTGGTAACTGGTCACTTGACACAGATGGTCACTTAATCACTGGTAGCTGGTTATTTGACTCCGATGGTTACTTTCTCACTGGTACATGTAGCTGGTTATTTGACTCAGATGGTCACTTTCCCAACTGACACAGATGTTCACTTGGCACAGATTGTCATGTTCCCACTGGTAACTGGTCACTTGGCACAGATTGTCATGTTCCCACTGGTAACTGGTCACTTGGCACAGATGGTCATGTTCCCACTGGTAACTGGTCACTTTATGCAGATGGTCATGTTCCCACTGGTAATGGGTCACTTGACATAGATGGTCATGTTTTAACTTATAACTTGACAAAACAGTTTTTTCTCTTGACACTTGACACAGATGGTCACTTAATCACTGGTAGCTGGTTATTTGACTCCGATGGTTACTTTCTCACTAGTAGCTGTTTATTTGACTCAGATGGTCACTTTCCCAATTGACACAGATGTTCACTTGGCACAGATGGTCATGTTCCCACTGGTAAATGGTCACTTGATGCAGATGGTCATGTTCCCACTGATAATGGGTCACTTGACATAGATGGTCATGTTTTAACTTATAACTTGACATAACAGTTTTTTCTCTTGACACTTGACACAGATGGTCACTTTTCCACTTGACTCAGAAAGCAACATCTCACTTGTAACTTGGCACAGATGATCTCATGACATAGATGGTCATGTTCCCACTGGTAACTGGTCACTTGACACAGATGGACACTTAATCACTGGTAGCTGGTTATTTGACTCCGATGGTTACTTTCTCACTAGTAGCTGGTTATTTGACTCAGATGGTCACTTTCCCAATTGACACAGATGGTCACTCGGCACAGATTGTCATGTTCCCACTGGTAACTGGTCACTTGATGCAGATGGTCATGTTCCCACTTGTAATGGGTCACTTGACACAGATGGTCATGTTTTAACTTATAACTTGACATAACAGTTTTTTCTCTTGACACTTGACGCAGATGGTCACTTTCCCACTGATCTCTTGACACAGATGGTAACTTTCCCACTTGACTCAGAAAGCAACATCTCACTTGTAACTAGGCACAGATGATCTCATGACACAGATGGTCATGTTCCCACTGGTAACTGGTCACTTGACACAGATGGTCACTTAATCACTGGTAGCTGGTTATTTGACTCCGATGGTTACTTTCTCACTAGTAGCTGGTTATTTGACTCAGATGGTCACTTTCCCAATTGACACAGATGTTCACTTGGCACAGATGGTCATGTTCCCACTGGTAACTGGTCACTTGATGCAGATGGTCATGTTCCCACTTGTAATGGGTCACTTGACACAGATGGTCATGTTTTAACTTATAACTTGACATAACAGTTTTTTCTCTTGACACTTGACACAGATGGCCACTTTCCCACTGGAAACTGCTGACATGACATAGATGGTAACTTTCCCACTTGTCACTTGGCACAGATAGTCACTTTCCCACTTGTCTCTAGATATTTGACACATACATGTAAGGTCACTTTCCTATTGGTAACTGGTCACTTGACACAGTTGATCACTGTCGCTTGACACAGATGGTCACAGATTAAGCATATGTGGATAAAGTCTGGCTTTTTTACCCTTTTTAAACAAAGACCGACTTTCCAATTCAGAAATCTTTTTCCTGCTTAATATCTGGTAATTAAAGGTTAAAACATGATCTTAACAGTGTTACGCCTTATATTACAGTTTGTTCAGCCGTAAACAATTACTCATGCAATTTCTCCTCAATCTCGCAGATGTTTTTCAGTCTCGAAGGCCTGTGCCTCTTCCCAGTTTCCATGAAACATGTTCTAAAGGTTCCTCACCCAAGGGCTCCCACTACACTTGGTCATGGCAGGGATTGAGTGACATATGCACTACCACTAAACCACACGCTTCACACATATCACATAAGATACTTGTACAAAGAAAATATACAGTCAAAACTCTTTATCTCAATATTGGAGGGAATGCCAAAAAACATGGAGATCTAAATGTATATCATAATATCGACACATGTAGATTTTTCACATGACTTGGGGGAAAAAAACACAATATTATGTCAACAATAATTATATTGAGACAAACATTCAATTAAAGGTGTGAAATGATCAACTGATAACTAAAACTGGAATCAAGATATCCAAAATATCCACTAAGACAATATTGGGAAAAAGGGAACTTATTTACATACACAAAGAAGGGGTAAAGTTGGCAATGGCAATAAATATCAACACTATCGGAATATCGACTCAAGCCATGTGGAGATAATGAGTATCGACTGTACATACAATTTTTATGCATGTATTCTTTAATATAAAATTCAGTATTTTTAATACTTTGACAGGCAGCTTTCAGAAATAATACACTAGGTTTGCCAAAAATCTGCCCTGAAGAAAACATAGAGTTAATAAACACTAAAACATTGTACACGTATCTCTCCAACTTCCACGACCCCAAGAGAACGGTGTTGGCCGGAGTAGGAATGGAACATGATGAACTTGTAAATCTTGCTAAGGAATATTTTACTGCTAAGAAGCCAATATGGACGGAAGATAAAGTTGTGATTGATCCCAGCAAAGGTGTTGATGACTCGCTGGCCCAGTACACGGGAGGTCTGGTAAAGGTGAGTGACTTATTTAAAGGGAATATATCAGGATTTAAAAAAAAAAAATTGGCTAAAAACATTTTTTTTCCCAACATGTCTTTATATACTCACTGACCCCAGGCCATCCTTAAAAAATATTTGTTTGCTGTTCTCTGACCCAGTTATTTTTATGTGGGTAGGTAGGTTGCTAATTTTCTTTTGGCCATATTTTGATTTTGAAGAAAAATAGACAGAAATCATGAATTTTTTTTTTAAATGGTATGAAAGTTAATATAAAAGTTTGGGTAGCTGCAATTTTGAGTGAGTAGGTAGGAACACAGCAAACAATTTATTTTTTAAGGACCGCCCCATTTTTGCCAAAAAGATATCATTTAAACATGCCTAAATACTATATTAAAAAGGGATTTCCTAACCTGGGCTATGCGCCTGTGTTAGACTAAAATAGATTTCATGCTTAAAATTGTAACATATTTTGTGACGTATTAAATAGGTTAGTGATTTTATTTGGATTTTATTTTGATTCGTTTTACAGGTTTATCAGTTATATAAATGTTTTGATTTAATAGAAAAAGTCTGAATGATGACGTGAAATTCGTCAAGCAGTGTTTAAGTGGATTTTATTAATAATAAGACGCTATTTATCCATTTATTTCCCTTTTTCCAGATATACTCCCTTTAAGGATTTCATGAACTCAAATAGAATCCTTTTGCTACTAAATGTTCTTTTTGTTTTAAAAATATATCAATTGTAAATTAACTTCTTGGCATTCAGTACAAATGTGTATAATTCCATATTGCATCTTTTTTGCTAAAAAATTGATTTCACCAAGGTTTAAGTATTTGTTCTTAAAATTTGCTATTATTTGGACAAAGTTTGACAAATGTGCTTAAAATTTGTTGTATTTTGGAAGTAACTCAAACATAAGTGTTAAAAACAACTTGTGAATATTGACCATTCAACATTAAATTTTATATAAAAAGTATATGCATAGTGCCCTGTATTGGATGTACAATCCATTATTTACTGAAAATATATAAATTACCTGCGTAATTGCTATATTTATATTTTTATACGAATGAAATGACCAGTGCAATAGAGTGTACCCTCTTTCACAAGAAGAAAACTAAATCTGCAAAGAGAGATTGCCTTGGTAACAATAAGATTTACTTTGTCCCAAACTGGGCTCAGCATGGGACACTTTGACTAACCTTTATGGGACAGAATTGACTACCTCAGGATCACTGTTTTTGTGTAGCTCAGCCGGTAGCGAGTCTGACAATCAATCCAGGGGTTGCGAGTTCGAATCTTTGTCCGGTCACAGTCTTCATGATGATTGATATAGAGCATTATGCCACATTGTCATTCATCTCTAACTGCTGATTCAAGTGGGAGAGTTATCAGTTAATGGTGGAGATTGGGTGTGCTTGAGTACTGGTTAACCTTCCAGTATGCAAGGCAATAGCAGGTGAACTGATCGACTGTTAGCCCTAGATGGCATAAAATGAAGCCAATCTGCAAGCAGTTTAATTTTGACATATTTTTACTGAGTCTCTCTTTTTACTACAGGAAGATGCTGATCTTTCCAATGTAAGCCTCGGACCCAATCCAATGCCAGATCTAGCACATTTCATGATTGGGCTTGAGAGTTGCTCGCATAAAGACAAAGATTTCGTGGCATACTGTGTTCTCAATATGATGATGGGAGGTGGGGGATCGTTCTCGGCGGGTGGACCGGGCAAAGGAATGTATACTAGACTGTACTTGAATGTTCTTAACCAGTAAGTATTGGCTTCATCGTAGTTATGCCCATTTGTCATTACCCAGCCCATGTTGTTTTGGCTAAGAATAGAATCACTGTCGATCTCTGCAGAAGGGTAGGAATCCTCCGAATGGGTGTCATGTTCATTTGATCATTTTTTGTCATGTTCACTATTGTGGATAAATTATCAACCCCGGTGTGGTTCCAGGGAGTCATGAGTGATGGCAAGAATAGGATCACTGTGGCTTATGCATGTCGTAAGAAGCAAAACTTGCTGAAACTCTGCAGTTCTCCAGGTATCAAGGTTCTAGGTTCATTCTGCATATTCATTTGTTGATGTATTTTTTTTTTTCCTGTTGGTGTCGAGTAACCTATAATGTGTTTGTACGCCATAAAACCCTATTCATTCATTCATTGTCATTACCCACAACCATTCAGTTGTGTGTCCGAGGTAAAAATTGGTTTCTGATCAATAAATTCTGAAGGGCTATATCTTTTTAAATAAAATTTGATGTGTAGTAATACATTAATTTAATAAAATACAAGATCAAGATCAGCATTTTTCAATGTTGATAAAATTTTATCGGCATTTTTGCCCCTTGTTTTAGTTAATTTGGGTTCCTTAAGAAAATGTTTTTTGATTAATAGCTGAGGGATTTGTGTCAACAGTTGCATTTCTAATTATATACCTCTTGATACAAGTACCAGCATATGGTGGCTATATAGGAGTCGTGCTCGTCTGTCTGTCCAAATGTCTGTTTGTGGACAATTTTTGTGATCGCTATTTCTCAGCAAATTTTGGCTTGAATTCAACGAAAACTTCACAAGGGTGACTGGTACCAAGCTTAGTTGTGCATATTGTTGGCATTTTGTGCCAGAATAATTCTTCAATGAGTTATAACCCTTTGAATTTTTCAAACATATTTTTTGTGGTCGCTTTTTCTCGGCAACCATTGGCTGGAATTCACAACCATTGGCTGACACTTCACAAAAGTGATTGGTTACTCTTATTAGTTCTCTGTGTTGAAACGGGAAGCAAAATTGGGAAATAATTGTGTCAGGGCACCATCTAGAGGTGTTAATCACTTTCAGTGATATTTCTAGTTTAAATAGAAATCTATTCTCATGAGTATATGAGATGATTCCTTTCTGAATCAATGAAGGAACTACATTTTATGCTGGTTTTTGTTTGTTTCAGGTACCATTGGATACACAGTGCTACAGCCTACAATCATGCGTTTGAGGATACGGGACTATTTTGTATTCATGCCAGCGCCCACCCAGACAAGGTGGGTAAATTAAATTTTGTGTTAAGTAACATCTTTGCTGGTGGACTTTTATGCTCACCTGAGCTTTTGTGAGCACCCTGTGTCCATCATCCATCCTTTGTTAAATTTTGCTTCAAACGACTTCTTTTCTGAAAATACTTGACATATTTTCATAATTTGTTATGAAGCGTTCTTATTTGAAGCTTTTATCTGTTCAAATCATGACCCTGGGGTCAAATTTGACTCTGTCCCAGGGGCTTATCTTTTTTTTTGCTTTTTATATTAAATTTCAAAAAATCATCTTCCCCAAAGCTCTGGAGCACAGTCATGCATGTTGTATCACTCAATGACTTTCTCTCAGCTTTGTTCAAGTCATCACCCTGGGACCAAACATTGGCACTGCTGAGACTGGTGGCTTATCAGTTTAAAAAAGGAAAATTTAAAATTTAAAAAAAATCTTCTTCTCTGAAAATAGTGATAGTAGTACTAGATATTTTATATTTCATATGCTTAGCTATAATGGCCCCTTTTTCAAGCTAAAACTTCTTCATGGACTTGGTCTATTAAAAATTTGAAGAATCAGATGAGCAACTTTTGTCTTCTTGTCTTGTTCTGCTCAACTGATAGAAAAAAAAATGGACGCATAATCTACTCTTTTCAATATTGGTAAGTATACTGCTTTGTCAAGGTGGCCATAGAGAAAATTACAATTTATCACCAGGACACTGTGATCTTGAGACTGCACCTCAGACAACTGAGGGATCAGCCTCGTCCATTGGGGTTTAACACAGTTTTCAACACATTTAAGTGTACGTGGTATATATATTTCTAAAAGTTAGACCCACTGTCCTTCCCCCTGTAAGTGGAAAATTTCAAGTTTTTGTAGTGAGCTGGACTCTTACCTACGACCTCAGTAGTGAGAAGTATGTGACCTTAAATTAGACCACTCGACCACGGAAGACCCTCAGTCCATTTTCGTAAGATATTGCAGTGAATGGGGACTCTTATGTTATATCCTCTGTTTATTTAAAATATTTTTATAAGTAATGTCATGTTTTGATATTGCAGTTGAAGGACCTGACGGATGTTATATCACAGGAACTGGCTAATACAGCTGGACGCATATATCCCGTAAGTTGATTGGTTAAGCATGATTCCATACATGTAGTTGATATATTATATTTTCAATTTACTTTAGAAAGCACCAATTCAGGAGGAATCCTGAAATATTTCTTTAATGCTGCCTTAATAATGACACAATTAATAAAAATAGTCTTGAAAAAAAATGTGAAAATGACCTTGATATTGTTTAAAAAGTTTATTTTTGTTTGTTAAAATATATAGCATTTTTATGCCATCGAGGGCTAACATACGATCAGTTAATCTAACCACTCTTTCCTAGGATCCTGGAGGTTAACCAGCACTCTAGCACACCCATCTCTGCAAGTAACTGATAACTTTCTCACTTGAAACAGTGGTGAGAGACAAATGACAGAGACGCAATGTCAAAACGATCATTACAGAGACTGGCCAGGTTGGGGTTATAACTCGCGAACCCTGGATTAATAATCAGATACACAACCGACTGAGCTTACCGGGCCAGGCTAAGTTTGATTTTGATTGAATTTAAAATAGATGTAAAATGGTTACAAATTTCATGCCACCCGACCCTTTTTATTTTTATAAAAAAAATTTTTTTGGAAAAAGTAAGATATAAAAAACTAAAGTCCTCTCGCCCTCCCCATTTTTATGAAAAATTTGGATGATAATCTGGCATTTAATTTATAATGGCCAAATACAAGCTTTTATTACATGAACTTTTAAAACTACTGAGAAACTGAACCTGAAATACTTATATAATAATTATACTACAATAATTTGCTAGATCCAATTTTCCTTGCTCTTTGTCTTCATATTCATTTTTCTCCTTTATATAAAAAAAAAGCCTGATCAGCTGAAAAAAAAAATTGTATATGTACCAGACTACCGGTATATTTCAAAAACAAACCAAGCTCAAACTTATTCCAGGATGAAATTGATCGAGCAAAGACGCAGTTACAGTCAATGTTGTTAATGAACCTAGAGCAGCGGCCTGTTGTGTTCGAGGATGTAGGTCGCCAGGTGCTGGCCAGCGGCAGTCGTTATCAGCCAGAACATTTTTATGATCTCATAGGTATGTTTTTCTTATACACATATTTGTATTGTACAAGTGCAAACTGTTAGTGTTTTACTGTGTACATAATAATCAGGCTTCTCCACAGGTCATTTTATCCTTTACTTCATATAGACGCCTTTGGACACCACTAATATAGATGCCTTTGGACACCTCTTATATAGACGCCTTTGGACACCTTATGTAAAAGGCTTTTGATTTATTGGGTGAATTATGTTTATATTAACTGACAGAGTGGAAAACACTGCAGGAAATGTTCAGATTGCTTGTTACGAGCAATCTGAACACTTCCTGCACTGTGTTCTAAGGCCTTATGTGATTAGTGTGGGAAAACACGTATCTATGGAGTAAAGGGTTAAGTACAGGGGCACCCCAGCGCTTGACTGTCAGAAACAGTATTCTCTTAGTGCTTGAATTCTTAACAAAATTTTGCAAAAGCTTACTTTCCTTTAATTCATTATTTTTCTGTGCTTATCTTTTTCTCATTTTAATACTTTAAATGAAACATGCTTAATATGATGACTTTTATCTGATTTATACAAGTTCTACTAGTGAAATATATTTCAGTGATTGCCTTACAGCGCTTGAAAATGTATAAAAGGTGTTTACGCGATCTTACCCCAGTGCTCGCATTCCTTCCTTTGGAGAACCCTGAATGATATAAATAAATTTGTATGTGTGGCTTAACCTGAAACCTGAAGAAAGGTTCCAAGTGGTTAAAGGTCAAAGGTTGCGGGTTGGAACCCAACACCACATGAGTGAGTTTCCAGTTACCTGCAGAAGGATGGTAGTTTTAGTCAGTTTCATGTGTATGTATTTTAGGGTAAACCTCAACCTGTAAAACTGAATGCCATAATTTTATATAGCCTGTTTAGGTTTTAAAGATGGTGATAAACCCCCAATTCAAAATCAAATTGATGGATTTCATTTTAAAGAAATGTCATCAAGGTATTGTTGTATATCCATTTCTTATCTGCTCCGATATGTATGTTGAAAGATTGCCTACTTTATAGTGTAGTTCTGATCATATTTATACATACATAGAATGGAAGCCTACATGTACATTGAATTTCTTTTAAAAAAATTTCTCTCGCGAGACAAACATGATTTCTATGTACAGATGTAATATTTTTATTTTTGATGATTTTTCACATCAAATATTTAATATGGCAAACCTTTTCATATATAAACCAAAATTGTCATATCCATTGTAAAGCATATAAAGTGAGACAAATTTATCTTTTAAGGTGCAATAACAGAGAGTGATATACAGCGGGTGGCAGAGAGGATGCTTAAAAAGAAACCATCGGTAGCTGCGTACGGAAACCTGAATAAATTACCCAGCGAGGATCACGTTCAGTCCGTGTTGTTGAATAAGGGGAGACGTAACAGACGCTTTTCATTATTTAACAGATAAAACGCTTGAATTCCTTGTAGTGCATTTGGTTAATGAAACGAATGTAGGTTTACAAATAATGGACACTGTCCAGTATTTGGACGATAAATGACAGATGTCTGCATTATAGGCACGGTGAGCAGAATGTACATGTGAGGAAAGAATGGAGACACTGATCAACAGTTTCCATGACAACAGATTAGTGAATGATCAATAAAGGATTTGTGAACTTTTTTTACAAGGCTGATTTCTGTACGGATTATTTAAGCTTAAAGTACTTTGCATATACACGGAAAGCAAGAATAAAAGCCAGCAATGATTATTATTTAAAATGTTGTCTTTTTCTGTTGCTTGAAAGTTACAGAATATATCATTGTGTGCGTGTGTTCCTTGATTATTCCAGTGGAAGCATTATTGAAACAATCCAAGTAAAAGTATAAATATGGATATTGGGCAGGAGGGAGGTGAAATCTATATTTGTTGGGTGTTGATCGCTCCTGCCCAAGGTTGTGGGCTTGATCCCTCACTTGGCTTTTAAAAAACGACAACAAGTTCTGGCTCTATCCCTTTCTGGACTATCACCCACCTTTTGATTGTCTGTATATCACCGCCATATATGTGTAAATTGCAGATGTAAAAGGGAGTTTCCAAATTTTTTAAATCAGCTGAATGACATTTTTTCCAATATGCCATCCCTGTTTATACTCACTGAACTGGTATCGCCAAAAGGTTATCTATTTAAACATACCAAATTAATATATTGAAAAGGAATTTCCTAACTTGGGCTACGTGCCATGCCCAGGTTAGATTAAAGTAGATTTTCCACTTAAAATTACAACATATTTTGTAACATATTATACGAGTCACATGATTTCATTTTGATTTCAATTAGATCTGTTATACAGGTTTACATGTAATAGGAACCATTTCACCAGAGTGTGACTGACAAAGTTACGGTCGTCAAGCAGTATTTAAGCAGTCTATTTTTAGAATGGGGATTTTGTTTCAAGTGTACCACTATAATTTAGATATCGAATTTGTCATGTTTCGTTGGATTGGACATACTAAACCATTCAAATTTTATTTAATAATGATAATGATCTGCCATTTATTCATTTTAAAAATAATTTCATTTTTTAAGACATTTATACATGTAGCATTTTTCCCGATTTACTCCCTTTAAGGTAAGCTGAAGTTCACAGTACAATACAAAAAGTGATCCGTAGCATAATTAGAGTACTGTATTTTTTAAATTCATTGCATGGTTAAATATGTATTGCAATTATTATTATCAATAGAAATGATATCTGTACTTATTTTTACTTTCAGTTGTTAATTTGGCATTATTTTTTTACTAGAACAAAACATTATTGATTAATGATATTACATGTATGATATGATAACAAGATTATGTATGTTGTTACTGAATGAATAAAAATTGTGAAATAACTTACTTTTAGTTTGTCCTACATGTAACTTCCAGTTTAGGCCATTATAAATTAATTGCTAGATTATCATCCAAATTTTTCTTAAAAACGGGGAAGGCGGGAGGATTTTATTTTTTATTTTTATTTTTAAAATTAAAAAAAAAACAACAAATTTTTATGAAAATAAATAGGTTGGGGTGGCATGAAAATTTGGGGCTGGATGGGGATGATAATCTAGCAATTATTTATTATGGCCTTGGCAGTTATATTCATTTTACATTTGCTGTCTAATTATACTAAAAAACATGAAAGCGTCACTAGGTTTCCTTTTGACCTACATATTTAAGTATTTGAAACCTCCATTAACTCGACACCATAAACTGGAACATCTATTAACTGAGCAATTTTCAGAAGTTTTCAAAAACTTTCTTCTTTATAGTAGAATAACCTTTATAAACTAGAACCTCTATTCCGGAATCTGAACAATTTTTTATTGGTTCTAGAGGCTTTGAGATGACATGGCTATGTATCATATTGATACAGAAACAACAAAATATATGTGAAATTCAACACTTTAATATTATTTATAATATTATCTGAACTTACAACGATGCATAAAAATTAGATGATCATTGTCCATATATACATGCACTGTGACTAGGTGGGGCTCATGTGTAATGTTTAGCCCAGTGGTAGAGCATTGGATCAATGATCGGGGATAAATGTTCATAAATATAATATACCTTGCTTAAGAACAGGCCCGGTTAACCTAGTCTGTAGTGTATCTAACTCTATCCAGGGGTCGCGAGTTCGAATCCCTGCCATGTTACGTCTTCATGATGAGTTATATACGACATTGCGTCTTATTGTCTTTCATCTCTCACCGCTGATTAAAGCGGGAAAGTTATCAGGTACTTGCACAGATGGTTGTAATCAAGTACTGGTTAACCTTCCAGGATCCCAGTAAAAAAAGTGGTTAGTTTTTTTAGTTTATACTAATTTATTTTAGCTAGATTGCGATGAAACCTCAAAGCTTATATGAACCGCTCTCGAGTCCGTTTCCTGGGTAGAACCAGTACTGAGTGTTGTTTTATGAGAAGCATCAGGTCAAGCTGGGGATCGAACCCGCAACCTCTGGAGTGAGCGGCCAAGCCAACACTATCTATTAGACTACCGCCATGCCACACAAAAGTGGTTAGGTTAACCGATCATCTGTTAGCCCTCAATGGCATAAAAATTACACTAACTATCCAATCAATCATAAATTACCGCCTTATCAGAACATCAATAACATCATGCATGTCATTTCCTTCCAGGACATCGTGGAATGTCTCAGCACAGTGTATCAGCACACATTTTGGACAATAAAAATTCCGACACTTCAAACAATAGCCAGAACCTCTCCTGTCTAATATTCGCAACTCTTTGCACGCTTCACAGAAAAACACAAGCATGGCATGATTTTTAGTTACGCGCGCCTTGTGGTACTGTATACATTCAGCACACATATAATCACAGCATACTTTACAGAAACCTGCGGCTGGCCTGTGTTTACCTTTCTTTACACACAAACCACATTTTAAACCAATTTTCAAAACCATGTTATCCACTGCTGTTGTTATTTCTGATGCTCTTGGTGTGACAATGTTTACCTCCTCCTGTGGCAGAGATTCCAATTCTTTAGCTGTAGATTTTTTAGGTTTTGCCTTTGTCTTCTCTCTTAACAGTCCAAGCTTCATTAAAAACTCCGCACTCTTGCCGCTGGGCTCTGTGTGGGACATAGTTCGGAGAATAGCATGTGTAAGAGGTTCTGTTGGCTGCTTGAATGGTCGAGACTTCTTGACACGCTTTTTGAGGATACCGGGTGTCTCGACTTTTCTTGGAGAAATAGCTTTAGATCCAAATCTTCCTGGAGATTGTAATGTATCTTGTTTTTCACTAAGTATTGACTTAACGTCGTCTTTTGACGGAAACATCTCAGATATTTCCACATAACTTGTCTTTGTTTCATTTTCTGGTTTTGGAGTTCGAGTTTTAGCATCCTTTGTCATTGTTTCATTGTCTTGTTTTTGAGTTTTAACATCCTTTGTCATTGTTTCATTGTCTTGTTTTTGAGTTTTAACATCCTTTGTCATTGTTTCATTGTCTTGTTTTTGAGTTTTAACATCCTTTGTCATTGTTTCATTTTCTTGTTTTATAGTTCGAGTTTTAACGTTCTTTGTCCTCATTTCATTTTCTTCCTTTTGAGTTTGAGTTTTAACATCCCCAGGTTCATGAAAAGAAACTTTTTTATTTGAAACAAATGGGGTTTTATTCTTTCTAATGATTGATACCGACATGGTAGATCTGTTCAATAAAATTGGCTTTCAATAACCAGTTTGTTCAAAATAAAAAATATTACTATTTCATAATCCTTAAAATCTGACAGTGTTATTATAAATGGTATTCATCAAATCTTGATAAAGATTATATAATTCATCTTTATAAAGAAATTGGGAAATTGGAACTTCACTCTTCCTGTTTCAACCATAGTCTCATTTTTCATTATGGTCAAATAATGTCATATAAATGTGATAAAACAATATTTGCATGAACACATTCATAAAACGGTAGATTTCACAACTGTTACAAGCACTTGTTCCACTGTGGAAGATCTGTACATGTGTTTATAAATATTCTTTCTGGAACATCTGTTACACGTGTTTATAAATATACTTTCAGGAACATGTTACACGTGTTTATAAATATACTTTCTGGAACATCTGTTACACGTGTTTATAAATATACTTTCAGGAACATGTTACACGTGTTTATAAATATACTTTCTGGAACATCTGTTACACATGTTTATAAATATACTTTCTGGAACATCTGTTACATGAGTTAATTAATATACTTTCTTGTAAAATGCATTTTAATATATCCATGTGAAGTTGCTCTTTTTAATTTCTACACATCTTTTTATATCACTTTTTTCTGTAAACACATTTGATTACACAATTATCATTATGTATATATATATAATGCATTAATCAAAAATTTGTCAATGCAAGTTTGAATTATTTATATTAAAACAATTTTGTCAGGTTTATCCCAAATCTATTAAATCAAAAGTTAAACTTCGTCTTAGACCAAACTATCCGTGTCACGTACACATTGTGTCAAATAATTTATAAAGTACTTTGTTATAGGGGAAAGTTTTGTTTAATCTACACCTCTCATTTTACCATATTTTTTGCCAATGTGTAACCTCACACTGGTAAAGGTCAGTACATGACCCCAAAAATATTCTCAATATGACATTTGATCTTTTCTTTTTTAATGATTTAAAAATCAATAATAAAAATCAATAACCTGCACACTACATAAATTCTGTTTAGGTATTTAAAAGATTCTTAAATATTTTGAAGCAGAAATTTGTCTAGAAAGAACATCTTATGCTTTCACACAATCAAGTATAATCATAGATTCTTCCAATGAAGCCGGGCCCGATTAGCTCAGTCGGTTACGCGTCTGACTATCAATCCAGGGGTCGTGAGTTCGAATCCCCTGCCCGGCAACAGTCTCCGTGATGATTGATATACGACATTGTGTCTAATTATCATTCGTCTCTCACCACTGATTCAAGTGGGAAAGTTATCAGTTACTTACGGAGACGGGGTGTGCTCGAGTACTGGTTAATCCCAGGAAACAGTGGTTAGGTTAACTGATCGTCTGTTAGCCCTCGATGGCATAAAAATGACGCTAAATATTCAATCAATCAATCTTCCAATGAAATTGAGACAACTTACTTTAAAATTTTAAAAAATAACACAATTAAAAATAGGTTTAATCAAGTGTACAATCTAATACAATAGATACAAAAGCAATGACTCGGATTTCAGTTTTATTGTTTATCTGCCAATATTTGTTATATTAATCAGTCTATAACGATCACTGTTTAAAGCCCCAACTGCCATATAAAAGCCGCAAGATGGCTCTGGGACAGGTTTTATATAATTCAATACATGATTCAAATCGGAGAACCCTTCTACAAAATTTGAGTCATCAATGTATTGTTTTTGTTATAATTTTGCATACTACTACTAAATTTGTGTTAATACATTTAATTGGCAAAATAATAATTTAAAAAAAGTGTTTTTTATTATATATACTGCAGTTTGAATAAAAGTTAAAAACTCCAACTGCCAAAAATTTGAATTTGAGAGACATGGATCTGTGTTAATTCACCATCAGAAGATAGCCAAGTGTAGCGTTGTAATTTGATAGTCTCCTCTTACAAATATTTACTACCCTGGCAGTGAAAGTTGGGGGTTTAAAGCCATATGCATATTAGCTGCTATAGAACCTACAGTCAAAATGTTAAAGATTTTGTTGTTGTTTTTATTTGAAAATTTGTGGTTATTCAACAGTTGAAGCATACAGCTTTATTTGACTGTCTAAAGTTGTAATAACATAAGATTTGCCTAAATGTCATTAATCTTTTCTAAACATGAGACAAGACAATTTGTGCAGATCTGCAATTTTTTTTTAATTTTTTTTAATTAACTTTTTAAAGTGTAGAGCCAAGCGCCTACTCCAGGTCTTTATTACCATGTGACCAAACAATATATGTAGAAGTTTAATGGATCCATTAAAATGTTTCATATTCTACAGTTCAAAATGGCCATTAAAATAAAACAAATAGTAAATTTAGTAGATATTTCAAAGATAAAACAAACAACTGACAAAATGTTCTACATGACGATCGAGACAATCAGATAATCTGAATATCTGTCAACTTCCTTCACGCTTTGTACTTACAGCTTTTTTATTTATAAAGATCTTGATTTTTCTTTTGATCAATTAAAGCAACACATCCACGTTTGAACTTTTAAAAAAAAATTTTTAATTGAGTTATGAGTACATTTCCCATACAAACATATGATCAATAAGCTGTATATGAGCATATAAACACAATCCCGAACAAAATGATGCCCAAATTATAATGCGTGACTAACACTTTATAAAACAAGCGTGTAACTCACCCGAGTCAAAAAAAATTGTCAAAATGACTTTCAAGGCAGGTTAAGTACACTACGCACTAAAACGTGAAGTTTTTTAATACGACTCGCATAATTCAATTTGAAGCCAAGTTGGAATCCTCGGCAATTTAAAAATAATTTATAAAGCGTTTGACACGCTTTATAATTTGGACATCTTTTTTTTATAACTCTAAAGCGTTCTGGATAGTGTTTGTTAGCACATATACAGCTCACTGACCATATATTTATGTATGGGAAATGTGCTCACAACTCAACTGAAAAACTTTTTAAAAAAGTTTAAACGTGGATGTGTTGCTTTAATTCAGATTGAGGAAAAGAATTAAAAGATCATTTTACAGTGTATTGTACAATATGGGAATATATAGTATTGTGGTTAAAATTGTGGTGAAAATAATATGATGTCTATATGATAATATAGACAAAATTCAGCCCAACCTATCTTAAGCAGCCAGTCAAGGGAATGAGCAAGTAGCCTTTTAAGACAGATTGTTGCTTAATTAATACAGGTCATATTTGATATAAATTATCCTTACATCAGCATGGATTGAAGATTCTGCATATTAAGGGGCTGGGATATATTGGGACCATGTAATGTGAATTTTACATAGGAATATTATAGGGAAAACTTCTTTTTAAAATTTGAATCATTTCTGTTCATAACAAATTGCTAAGAGTGGGTGATTGAAGTTCTGACAAATTAAGGGGCTGGGTTGTATAAGGGTTCTATACAGGGGACTATATTTTTTTTTTACAGATAAATGGTATTGGAATTTAAAGTATTTCCTTTTCATAGCAATTAAGTTTTTGTTCAGTATGGGTGTGGTGGGGGTATTTATCCATAAGGTGTTAAGATGACCCAAAAGAGGGTAAATATGTGAAATTCCAAAAAGTGCTATGGCCACTATGAGTCAGTAGAGCATCCTCAGGCCCTTCTTGTTTTTTCTCCCATCAGATGCCCAATGGGTCAAGTGAGGTTCTGAGTCTCTAAGCTTAAAATACAACTCACAATCATGCTATCTTTTTATATGTATTTTTCTGAATGTGATTCAGCACCATTCTCAGCACTGGACTCGGCATATCCAGTATTATTGGTGAAGAAAGACCTCAGAATGAATTGGAGTACAGCCACTGTCTTTCTGATAGGTAACTTGCAAAGTGTCTCACATTAAGTTTTTGGAATGAATTGGGCTCGAACCCACGACTTCAGCAGTGGGAGGTATGTGGTCATTAGACAGCATGTTGGACCTGGCGCCATGGATGACCCATAAAAGAAACTAGCATAATCTTATCTGACAAGTGGATTTCCCCCCAGAGTAGCCCAATTGGACAAATGGGTTTTCCCCCAAGAGTCACTCAATCAGACAAGTGGGTTTTCCCCTGAATCGCCAAAATGGGTTTTTCCCCAGTCACCGAATCGGACAAATGGGTTTTCCCCCAGAGTCACCCAATTAGACAAGTCGGTTTTCCCCAGAGCCACCCATTTGGACAAGTGGGTTTTCCCCCAGAGTCACCCAATCAGACAAGTGGGTTTTCCCCAGAGTCACCCAATTTGACAAGTGGGTTTTCCCCAGAGTCACCCAATTGGACAAGTAGGTTTTCCGCAGAGTTGCCCAATCGAACAAGTGGTCTTTCCCCTGGTTAAACCAAACTCTTTTCATAGCATTGCGACATGTATAAGATGATTGTTATACAGCAACTGTTATCATTATATAAATAAGGTTTTATACATTTTGACAGCTCCCTCCATCAGCTACTTAGAACATGAGGCAAGGCCATTAACATACAGTACCCCAATAGTCAACAAACCAGACAACACAATGATTTAAATAACATTTATTGCACAATTAATGCAGGATATCCACAAAAATATTTAACACAGAACCAAGTTGTCAAACCTGTCTTAAGCAGGCAGTTATGGTAAGGAGCAAAAGTTGCTTTTTAAAACAAGTTGTTGATCAATACAGGTCAATTTGCTCTGAAAACATAGAAATGTGAAAAAGCAAATGTGGCAAGTGGCTGTTTAATACAGGTAACCTCATACACCGGTTTAAATGTACAGTCAACCCTGTTTTATGCACATCCATATTAAAATCAACTGCAGCAAGAAATCACAGCCCCTATGAACTATTTTGAAAATATTTCAAAACAAATAACATAGGACGTTTATTAAGTGAAAGAACCATGGTACCACGGCAAACAAGAGTTGTCAGAAGACCAACAAAGCTTGCCTCTGGGTGTCTAAGTCCAAAAAGGGTCATAACTGTGCCAAAATGCAATCCAGAGTTATGGTTCTTGTCTGTGTGTGTTCCATTGATGATGGTGAAGACACATGCAAAGTTTCATTCACATCCAATGAGTGGTTGCATAGATATGTTAAACTTAAATGCAAAAAATTAACCTGGGCGTCTACAGATGACGCCGACGCTGGGGTCATGACAATAGCTCTCCTTGGACTTCGTCCCAGCGAGCTAAAGAAGGGCCGCAGCAGTGCAGTGAGACACTAAACTCCCAATTTTAACAATTGTGATATTATCAATATTGTTGAATGTACTTAATATGTCATTACTGATATGGCTGACAACATGGTTCAGCAGGTAGGTCAGCATGATCACATGGTAGATTGCATGCCTCGCATACGAATGGTCATAGGTTCAATCCCTGGCAGGATCATACCAAAGACGTGAAAAAAGTTACAAGAAGCTTTCTCGCTTGGGGCTCAGCATTTGAGGATAATTCCAGATCTGGTTGGCCTGGTGTCAGTAAAATGTGACTGGGTGGATCATCATACCGTGTGTCTGTGCCAGCACTTGAAATACTATCTCAAGTAGACACTGTTGCTATGCCTTATAAATTATTGAAAGCAATGCTGAGCACCATAAAACAACAACATTCAGCAGGTTCATGTACACATAGGCAGAACAACTGAATGATGATGGTTCCAAGTCTATTTCAAGACATTTTTCTCATTTTACAAATGAAAACTCAAAGCATTTCATAAATACCGACTGGTTCTTTATACAATTTCACTGTATATTCTGTTTTCCATTTCTGAAACCGGTCAGATTCTATAAACCTATTGATCAGTTCTTATTTTCAAAAACATGAATATAACAATGTCTTATTAGCACACCTATAGTATTATGGTTTAATTTTCTGCGGTCATTTTACGAGTCCTGTGGATTAACATTGTTCTGACACAGGACTGATTTGACGACATCCGACGGTGACAACAACCTTGTACTTCCGATAACGACCTGTGAATAATAAAATGAAAGTATATGTATATTACATACTACACCATCATTCTGAACAGCACAGCTTAGCAGGACTTGTTAAATTTTCATTTTGGAAAAAAAAAAGGACAAAGTTTTAAAAATGTTTTTTTGTGATCTTGGCCTATTATTTTAAGAATGTTTGATGTTTGTTTGTTTGAAAAGTGTCATTTTAATGCCATCTAATTCTCACAAAGGATCAGTTAATCTGACCACTTTTTCTTGGGATCTTGAAGAATTAACCAGTACTGGAGTGCACTCATCTCCACAAGTAACACAACTTTTCCGCTTGAATCAGAAATGAGAGATGAATAATTATCATCACCGAGACTGTGGCCAGATGGTAATTCAATTCCACGACCCTTGTATTGATAGTCAGATACCCTAGCAACTCAGTTAACCAGACCGGGTAAGAATATTTGAACAACTTTATATCATAACAAGTTCTGTTTTCTATAATAAAATAAAAAATATGACGCAAGAATCATAATTTGTTTATTTTATCTTATGCTAATACTTTGAAAGTCTATAAAGTTATATGATTTAATGACATCATTTATACATTAAATACACATAAGAACAAATGGCAGAATCAAGGTTTTTTTATAATAATGAGAAATTGCAACACTGAGTATTTTCATAGTACATGTATCACGTATCACTCAACATTCCAGACCATGACCTCTCCTTCTTTACTTTCTTTATACCTTGCAAATAAACTGCAAAGTTTTTTTTTAGGGTAGCCATCAGTCATAATAGACTTGATCAACTGTGATGCTTGCTTTTCTGACATACCAACATCTTGACAATTTTGTTTTTTAAAAATAAATGTAACGGTGTTATGCAAAGTTTCTGATTGGTTGATTCAAATAACCGAAATACTGGGACAATCTTCATAGCATTTCAAGATATTATTGTGTAGATGTTTATTTCTGTAGTCATTTTTATTATTAGATATTTTCTATTTCACAAATATCTTGAACAAGATAACTGCAATGACTTTTGTCGAAATAAATGTTTTTTAATTTTATTTAAAATTAACTGTTGCAGAGGTGTGTTTGTTTCAGCCAATCAGATCTTACTTCCAAATTCAAACTTTCTTCTGCACAAAGTGTTAAGACATTTGAATTTTAGAAAAGCGCTTATTGCAGATGATGAAGTCCACATTCAGAGACATTCACCTGTGTGGTAGGCTTGTACTGGTTGACTGCGTCTCTGACTTGTTTCACCTCTGTACTAGTCACTCCTCCAACAACGAAGAGTATCATCAAAGGGTGGTCACTGGGTCGCGGTTTGGCAACTGTTCGGAACAACCTGATAAAAAAACGCACCTTAGGCCATAATAAATTAATTGCTACATTATCATCCCCGCCCGCCCCCTAATTTCCATGCCCCCCCCCCCCCCCCCCCCCTTTTTATTTTCATAAAAAAAAAAATTAAATTTTTTTATATTTTATTTTTATTAAAGAAACATCAAAAATGTTAAAAATAAAAAATAAAATCCTCCCCCATTTTAAAGAAAAATTTGGATGATAATCTAGCAATTAATTTATAATGGCCTTATTTATCTGTAAATTTACATTGTACATGGAGTCCTTCAACCAGTAATAACTTTTCAATATATTGTTATTTGAATTTGGCCATACACAATCCATTTCCCGGTGCTCTCTCCTTAACATCAACAACGGTCTTGCACTGAGCACAGCTTCACTTTGTTAAAACACCTGTAAAGATCCATCATTTTTAAGGATTTCCTCACAAGAAGTATGCATCCAGGTTAAAAGGAAATAATATTAGTATTCTTACTGAAACCTTGCAATGCACTTTAGGACTTCAATATTAGACTAAGGCAAGTCATGTGACTTCAATTTGATCTGCCATATTGGTCATAGTATTGTTTTCGCCTCTTTTAATAGATAGCAAAAAGGGTTCAGTGTGTAAATATATAATCATGATATTTTGGGGAAAAATGTTTTTGCCAATTTGGAAAACAACACTGAAATACTACCTTTAATAAGAATATTTTGTTATTCATTTGATCATTGAAATAATCATTTGAGTTGGTTTGAACTCTAATTTACTTTAATAATAATCCAACGGTTCTGAGTTCAAATCCCTGTCCTGCCACCTTCTCTGTGATGAATGATATGTAGGATATTGCATCTAATTGTTATTTTTCTCTCACCTCTGATTAAGTTATCAATTACTTGCAGAGATGGGGAGTGCTCGGGTTCTGGCTAACCCAGTGAAGAGTGGTTAGGTTAGTTAATCACTTGTTAGTCATCAATGGCATAAAACCAGAGTTATGGTTCTTGTCTCTGTGTGTTCCATTGATGATGGTGAACACACATGCAAAGTTTCATTCATATCCTATGAGTGGTTGCATAGATATCTTTAAACGCAACTAAACGCAAAAGTTTAACCGGGATGTCCAAGTCCAAAAAGGGCCATAACTCTGCCAAAATGCAATCCAGAGTTATGGTTCTTATATCTGTGTGTTCCACTGATGATAGTGAACACACATGCAAAGTTTCATTGATATCCAATGAGTGGTTGAATAGATATCTTAAACTTATACGCAAAAGTTCAACCTGGGTGTCTACAGACTACACCGACACCGCGGGGGTCAAAGCAATAGCTCTCCTTGGACATTCATCCCGTTGAGCTAAAAAGACACCAAATATTCAAACAAACAAGCAATTCTACTTACCCAAACCCAGATTTGAGCATATCTTTAAGTCCTGATGATTTAAAATCAACGTCCACCAGGTCTTTCTTCTCTGGGTCAAATATGGCCTCAACAACTTGCTTACATAGGGAATTTTGGGTAGCCGGGCTAACAGCTGACCCTGGGTCAAGGACAGACCTATAAATACAAAAAATGTTTACTTTTATTAAGGACCGATCTATAAATAGAAACAATGTTTACTTTTAATAAGGACAGATCTATAAATAGAAACAATGTTTACTTTTATTAAGGACATATCTATAATTAGAAACAGTATTGACTTATATTAAGGACAGATCTATAAATAGATTAGAAGAAATGGTTGCCTTAATTCAAGTAGTAAAAGTAGTAAAATCAGTTCTGTTTATTCATGTTACCAGTACAATACATGTAGGTAATGTTGGGCTGAAATGAGGAAATAAGAAGACAAGTATCAATTAATAATAATGGAGAGAAAGCCAATCAATTTTATTGGTGTTAGAAACCCTAAAAATGAATCTGAGTAGAACCACCATCCTTCCACGAGTAACTGGCAAACTTTCTCACATAAAGTTTTTGGAGCAAGTGGGTCTCGAACCTGGGACCTTAGCAGTGATAGGTTAGTGATTTTGAGACTGTGCTTGGGACACTCAGCGATGAAAGACCAGATAAGGACCAAAATAGATAAAAGTAGTCATCACTATCTTGAATAACATTTACAAGGAGACAATTTATTATTTAAAATCGAACACAGAAATGTAGTTTCTACAAAAGCAATGCAAGACAAAAAAAAAAGAATAGTTTTAACATATGTTCTTGATAATGTTTAAAACAATGAAATAAGGAAAACGAAAGTGTCGGACCACAAGTGCTCACAGCACTAGTTGATCAGATCCTTTAGCCTCTAGGCATTTATGCATCCACAAAACATGCTTCTAAAAAATAATCTTTTTAAGAATTACTTTTTTCTTAAATACTTACAAAAAGTTTTACATATTTATGCTACTGTTATTTACATATAACGGTTATTTTAACTCATGAAGTTCAGACAATCATTGTTATGTGTTTCACTCTTAAAGGGAATTTATCAGGATTTTTTAAAAATTTAAAATTGGCTATAAACATTTTCTTCCAATGTATCATGCCTATATATACTCACTGACCCCGTATTGTCATTAGAATATCTATTTAAACACGCCAAAATAATATATTGAAAAGGGATGTTCTAACTTGAGCTACGCGCCTAGGTTAGACTAAAATAGGAGACTGCGGCGTGGTCTAGTGGTAGAACGTCCGCCTCGCATGCGGAGGGTCGTGGGTTCAATCCCCGGCCGGGTCATACCAAAGACTTTTAAAAATGGTACTAGAAGCTTCCTCCCTTGATGCTCAGCATTTAAAGGAGAGGTCTAGGTCTGGTCAGCCCGGTGTCAGTATAATGTGACTGGGTGGGGTATCATACCATATGTCTGCGGCATGATACTCCAGTGTGACAGCACTTAGAATACTGTCTCAAGTAGACACCGTCGCGATATGACTGAAAAATTGTTGAAAGTGACGCTAAACACCATACAACAACAACAACAACATAGACTAAAATAGATTTCCCGCTTAAAATTGCAACATAGTTTGTGATGTGTTAAACAGGTCACGTGATTTCATTTGATTTTAATTTGATCTTTACAGGTTTACACATAATAAAAAAATGCTGCATCTTAGAAAAAGTCCGAATGACGACACAAAGGTTGTCAAACAGTATTTAAGTGCTTTCTTTTTATAGAATGAGTATTTCGCTTACCAATCAAATTTAAATATCGATTTTGTCACATTTTGGTACATGTAGTTTTGGCATACCAAACCATTGGGATTGTCTTTATTTATGATAATCAGATGCGTTTTATCCTTTCTAAAAATAATTATTTTTTTTATACATTTATAGTGTTTTTTCCTGATATACTCCCTTTAAGAAAATTCAATTTCACTAAAAACTTCATAATCAAAAAATCTTCCTATTTCTTCAGTTTTTATATATGAAATTCTGAGACGAATGTAAACCCTAGAAGGGGCCTGCTGTGGCTGAGTGATCCAAGGAGTTGTCTTAAGATCACTTACATGAACTTGTCAATGCTAAGGTCATAGGTTCGAATCCTGCTCGCTCCATAACCTTTATGCAAGAAAATATGCCAGTTACTTGCCAAAGGATGGTGGTTCTACTCAGATTTATTCTGAGGTTTTCCTCCACCAATAAAACTGGATATGCCATATATATAACCTGAAATGTGTTGAAAAATGGAGTGAAACATCATCCAAAATATTTTTTTATTTAAAACTACTTTGTCACTACTATTTCATGTACAAATATGCCCATGTAAGTTGTAGTTTGGCAGCGGATCGCATCACTGTATAAACTATGTCCTATATGCTTTATATACTCTTGTTACTGTGTGCAGCACATAGTCCACAGGTAGAGTATCAAACCTGTGATTGGAGGATCTTGAGTTTGATCCTCCCCTAAGCCTATATGAGGTGTCCTTCAGTAAGACGCTTTTTCCACACAATCGTCATGTGCTTTGTACTGGTTATAACCAGGAAGACTTTAAGCATGATTTTTATAAGATGTAATCCAAGTAAAATAAATAAGTTTAAACTATATATTGTTAATGTTATATAAACTCCATTCAAAATGAAACTCCTAAAAAATCACCAAAAAGTATTACCCAAACTGTTGTAGATCCTGCCTGGTGGTAGCAACAGCTACCAACTTCTCCCACATGTCTTCCAATATATCCACCACTATTGATCTCTCGGATATCCCCTCTCCAACTGGTGGTTCATGAAACAAAATATATAAACAGATGGCAGATATACATGTGTAGTGCTAAATATTCAAACAAAACATACAAACTGGCGTTTCAAGAATCACACTTGATCTAATTTGTTTTTTTTGTGTTCTGGTTTCATATTGGCCCAATTCTGGTTTATATTGACCATGTTTTTCATATTGGCCCAATTCTGGTTTACAGTGACCTTGTTTTTCATATTGGCCTAATTCTGGTTTATGGTGACCTTGTTTTTGAAATTGGCCCAATTCTGGTTTATAGTGACCTTGTTTTTCATATTGGCCCAATTCTGGTTTATAGTGACCTTGTTTTTCATATTGGCCCAATTCTGGTTTATAGTGACCTTGTTTTTCATATTGGCCCAATTCTGGTTTATAGTGACCTTGTTTTTCATATTGGCCCAATTCTGGTTTATAGTGACCTTGTTTTTCATATTGGCCCAATTCTGGTTTATAGTGACCTTGTTTTTCATAATGGTCCAATTCTGGTTTTTATTGACCTTGTTTTTCATATTGGCCCAATTCTGGTTTATAGTGACCTTGTTTTTCATATTGGCCCAATTCTGGTTTATAGTGACCTTGTTTTTCATATTGGCCCAATTCTGGTTTATAGTGACCTTGTTTTTCATATTGGCCCAATTCTGGTTTATGGTGACCTTGTTTTTGAAATTGGCCCAATTCTGGTTTATAGTGACCTTGTTTTTCATATTGGCCCAATTCTGGTTTATAGTGACCTTGTTTTTCATATTGGCCCAATTCTGGTTTAAAGTGACCTTGTTTTTCATATTGGCCCAATTCTGGTTTATAGTGACCTTGTTTTTCATATTGGCCCAATTCTGGTTTATAGTGACCTTGTTTTTCATATTGGCCCAATTCTGGTTTATAGTGACCTTGTTTTTCATATTGGCCCAATTCTGGTTTATAGTGACCTTGTTTTTCATAATGGTCCAATTCTGGTTTTTATTGACCTTGTTTTTCATATTGGCCCAATTCTGGTTTATAGTGACCTTGTTTTTCATATTGGCCCAATTCTGGTTTATAGTGACCTTGTTTTTCATATTGGCCCAATTCTGGTTTATAGTGACCTTGTTTTTCATATTGGCCCAATTCTGGTTTATGGTGACCTTGTTTTTGAAATTGGCCCAATTCTGGTTTATAGTGACCTTGTTTTTCATATTGGCCCAATTCTGGTTTATAGTGACCTTGTTTTTCATATTGGCCCAATTCTGGTTTAAAGTGACCTTGTTTTTCATATTGGCCCAATTCTGGTTTATAGTGACCTTGTTTTTCATATTGGCCCAATTCTGGTTTATAGTGACCTTGTTTTTCATATTGGCCCAATTCTGGTTTATAGTGACCTTGTTTTTCATATTGGCCCAATTCTGGTTTATAGTGACCTTGTTTTTCATAATGGTCCAATTCTGGTTTATATTGACCTTGTTTTTCATATTGGCCCAATTCTGGTTTATAGTGACCTTGTTTTTCATATTGGCCCAATTCTGGTTTATAGTGACCTTGTTTTTCATAATGGTCCAATTCTGGTTTATATTGACCTTGTTTTTCATATTGGCCCAATTCTGGTTTATAGTGACCTTGTTTTTCATATTGGCCCAATTCTGGTTTATATTGACCTTGTTCTTCATATTGGCCCAATTCTGGTTTATAGTGACCTTGTTTTTCATATTGGCCCAATTCTGGTTTATAGTGACCTTGTTTTTCATAATGGTCCAATTCTGGTTTATATTGACCTTGTTTTTCATATTGGCCTAATTCTGGTTTATGGTGACCTTGTTTTTGAAATTGGCCCAATTCTGGTTTATGGTGACCTTGTTTTTCATATTGGCCCAATTCTGGTTTATAGTGACCTTGTTTTTCATATTGGCCCAATTCTGGTTGATAGTGACCTTGTTTTTCATATTGGCCCAATTCTGGTTTATAGTGACCTTGTTTTTCATATTGGCCCAATTCTGGTTTATAGTGACCTTGCTTTTCATATTGGCCCAATTCTGGTTTATAGTGACCTTGTTTTTCATATTGGTCCAATTCTGGTTTATATTGACCTTGTTTTTCATATTGGTCCAATTCTGGTTTATATTGACCTTGTTTTTCATATTGGTCCAATTCTGGTTTAATATTAACTTTGTTTTTCATATTGGCCCAATTCTGGTTTATATTGACCTTGTTTTTCATATTGGTCCAATTCTGGTTTAATATTAACTTTGTTTTTCATATTGGCCCATATTGGATAATGTTGGCCCAGAGAGTCCTTCGTGGCCTAGTGGTATAAGGAGTCATCTATCTCAAGATCACTTATATTCAACGCTAAGGTCTTTTTACATTTAATTCATTTGGAAACCATTTTTATTTTTTTCAAATATTAAATAAAAAAGGGGCCATAACTCCTGTCATTTGACCCGAGGTTGACAAATATAAAATTTCACTTGTGCTTAATATTTACCCAGTAACACACCCAATACTAATTAAACATGTAGTCTCCTTCAGAAGTTATTGATCCAAAACTAATTTCAGACAGACATACGGACGAACAGATGAACGGACAGAGGTAACATTCAACCCCACTTGACTGTTCTCCGAATGGCGGGGGGCATGAAAATCTCTTACAACAGAGATATAAACGTACATACCGATAGATTTAATAAGTGGTGGCAAGTTTTCTTTTTCTTTCATGATTCTGTCTACCATTGCATTCTGTAATAACAAAAAGGAAAGAAATATTAACAGTATACTAGAAATTTAGGAGTGTGGGATGGTTTACAGGATGAATGGGGATAAACACCATTTTCAACCACAACACGTTATAAATGGCATCCTCTTTCATTGGAGAAGGAAGACTGCAGACACGTGAATTGACTCATGAACCATAAATTGTGGTTAGTATTACATGTACTGTCAACCCTGAAGCAGCCAGTCAAGGAAAGAAGCAAAAGTGGCCTTTTAAGACAGGTTGTTGCTTAATACAGGTGAAACTGCACTGAAAATATAAAAATGGGATATAGCAAATGTGGCTGCTTCAGACAAGTGGCTGCTTAATAGAGGTGACCACTAACACAGGTTTGACTGTATATAATTCATGTGTTAAAGAAAACGCTCATTATTTAAGTTTTATTGGTCAATAGTCCAATAGGACGGGTAGTCTTTTACAACACTGAATTACAGTTCAAAATCTAAGCATTTGTAAGGTGTCTTTATAGATAATAAAGGTCACACAGTCGGCAAAGCATCTAAGGTATAACCCCCTAGTGGTTAGTAGCATCTGTACCTGTATGTCACTTTCTTCATCTTCATTTTCTAATATATCCTGGCCGGCAAGGGAGAACACATAGACCAGGGTAGACAAGATGTCATCTAGACTGTAAATCCTGTAGAGAGAGTTGCGTAAAACAGATATCACAATCAAAAATGTCAACATTTAAAATTTGGTGGTTGTGTAGTGAATTTTGTTTAAATATTTCACAATTTATATGCAATCGAATCAGTTAACCTAACCACACTTTCCTGAGATCCTGGAAGGGTCACCAGTCCTCGAGCATAACCATCTCCACAAGTAATTGATAATTTTCCCACTTGAATCAGCGGTGAGAGACGAATGGCAACGAGAGGCAATGTTGTATATTAGTCATCACGGAGACAGTGACCTGGTAGGCATTCGAACCCCTCACCTGAGAGTCAGATGCTAACCAGGCCTGGCTCAATGTAGCTGATAAGATGTTGACCACTAAGATGGGAAGTCACTGTCTGATCACAGGCTTGGCCCAATAATCAGCACCCAGTACTAGTTCTACCAAGGAATTATATAGAGAAGGAAAGGCAACTGATTGAGATTTTGAGAACACTCGCATATTCACGCAAAATCTCGCAATATCTCGTTTTTAATTATCTTAACTTCCATTCATCTCAGGAATACAAATCAAAATTCTAACACTGCAGAATGAAATTGGCTCCAAAACAATACCATTCCCAGAAATTTGTGTTTAAAATTGTTGTAGTACCTGTGATTACAAAATGTATAAACTGCAGGTAAAATAATGACAAATTACAATAAATTTTCCTTTAAACCTTAATACCTTTAATTCAATAGCATTTTGCGTGATCAAAACATGTTTAAACATCTAAAATGTTTATGTACAAGAAATCAGTTGCCTATGCATTATGATTTATTAATTTGCAAATTATGAATCTTTCTTGTGCTGTTTCATTGACATTTTGTCAGGAGATGCAAGTTTCCTATCCTTCTATAAAAGTCCTTGGTTCTACCCAGGGTACAAACTCAAAGAATGAGTCACTAAGTTCTGGGCTTATGTCTAAAAACAGTTAAAATAATGGGTATAAATCCACCGTAACCTCTGTTAAACAACCACCTGTCTTAAGCAGGTACATTTAACAAATAATACTTCATGTTGAGGTCCATATGCAAGTTTACAAACTGAGCATTTAGACCTAGAATGGTATATGAACCAAAGCTAAGCTGAACAACAATGATTTCCATTCCATTTTTTTGTCCACCCCTTTTCGCAAAGCGGAAGACACTCTGATTGGGTCTGTCCATCCGTCCGTCCATCCGTCACACTTTTGTTTCCGTGCAATAACTTAAGAATGCAAGAATCAATCTTTTGAAATTTTAATACAATGTTTATAATAACAAAACACAGGCTAAGTTCGATATTCGGGGTTGTGACTTTTGGCGTTGTAGAGTTGTGCTGCTTTAATATGTGAAAAATCGTCACACTTTACTTTCCTTGCAAGAATTTAAGAATGCCTTTAAAATAGTAAAATCTTTAGAAATTTTTATACAATATTTATAATGATAAAACATAGACTAAGTTCGATTTTCAGGGATATAACTTTTGGCATTGTAAAGCTGTGCTCCTTTAATTTATGAAAAATCGTAATTTCCGTCTGTCTGTCACACATTTTGGGGTTTCCGTGCAATTACTTAAGAATGCATGAATCAAATCTTTTCAAATTTTGATACAATGTTTATAATGATAAAACACAGGATAAGTTTAACTTGAGTGGTTGTGGCATTTGTCGTTCTACAATTATGACCTTCTAATTTGTGAAAAATCATATTTTTGGGGGTTTCCATGCAATAACTTGTCATAGAATGCCTGAATCAAATCTTTTGAAAAAAGCGGGATCACAAATTCACTGAATTCGCTTGTTATTATTTTATTTGGTGAAAGTTCATGTAATATTAATTTACATGTGTAACAAGCATCAAAATTCACATGAACCAAACAATGATATTGACCTTTTGACCTTTGACTCAAACACTATTGATATACACAACATACCATTTTTCGGAATCTGCCTCCTTCTTCAGCAACATTTGTAAAATCTGAGATAAAGCGGTTGGTGCATCAGGATCTGCCAGACTTTGCACCAAGCCTTTCTCAACACTGATCAATTCATCACAATGATGGATACTTGGATGGGTCAATGTCTGTAATGTTGCCATGGCAACCTGTATAGGATCCAGGTGTGTTGAAATTTCCTTGTACTTTCCTCTGAAAAAACAACAACACAATAGCATTCACATTTCTATTTTGAGAATTCAAGTTTAAATCCAAATCGCAGAACCTGGTTATGATAGCTGGTAGCATGTATGACTATCAATCAAGGGTTCACGAGTTAAAATCCCCACTCTGTCACAATCTTAGTGATGACTGATATACGACATTGTCTCATTGTCATTCGTCTCTCACTTCTGATACAAGTGGGAAAGTTATCAGTTACTTGCAGTGATTGGTGTACTTGAGTTCTGGTTAGCCTTCAAGGATCTCAACAAAGAGTGATTGAGTTAGCTGATTGTCTGCTAGTCCACAATGGCATAAAAATGATGCTAAATATTCAAACAAACGAAGAAAAACTATGATGTTTTCTGAGGTAAATTTAAAATCAAAATAATCAAGGTGCTTGTGTGTTTCTCAATATTGATACACAAAATACTTGTATGGTAATGAAACTGTAACATGACGGGAAGGATTCTGGGAGACAAGAGAACGTAGGCCAAATCTGTAGCAGTAACCACCTCTATCAAGATTGAAGAAATAAACTGTCTTTAGCAGCAGTTTTTCTAGCTGCCATGATTTCAGTGTGTATAAGTCAGTGTATATCACCTCAGGGTTCTCATTTAGACAATTTTGGGGCCAGAATTCAGCTCCATTCCCCCTATAGTACAGTAACACTTTGATGGATTGTTCAACATCATACTATATATGTACATACATCGAAATAGGAATTCGGCCATAAACATATAGTTTGTCGAGCTATACAGTGTTCCAGCCAACTGTGTTTTTTTCACCTAATTTTACTAAAAATTCTCCCCTCAGAAATAAACCTTTTTTTAATTACTCTTTAAGGGGAATTTTCTGGTTAATTAAATTTAAGGAAACCTGCAATTGGTAAGGTTAATGTCCCTTTTTTAACTTGTTTTATACATGTATTATTTTTTTCTGTATAACCACAGATAAGGTGCGACACAAAAACAACGCTAAAATACCCTCCTCGAAGGAAAATTGTCCCCTCAGATTGCCCTGGCCCAACTGCCCCAAAGTTCCGGGTCAGACACTTAGACATGCAGACTCCCATCTACACAGATAGTTACTTAAACAAGTTGAGGGTAGCCTCTAGCTGTTCGGCTGTGATACGTGTGGGTTTTGCCTTCAGATTGAGGGGAACAGATACGGCACGACACAAAAACATACCCCTCAGAGGAAAATTGCTCTGCTGAGCTTTACTTTGTTCCTTCTCCAATCAAACAGATAGCAGACATGAAGCAAACAGATGAGCGGCCGATCAATCGACAGACAGACAGACAGATATTTACTTAAACAAGTTGAGTGTAGCCTCTAGCTGTTCGGCTGTGACACGTGTGGGTTTTCCCTTCAGACTAAGGGGCAGGTTACTCTGGGCTGCTGCCTCCACCAGCTGTCTGTTGACATCCATCAAGGCTTCCTGAAGTGTAGTGACGTCATTCAACAAATTAATTAGGTAAAACAACAATTCCTTCGTACTCTTCATACCCAGGTCAAGATGTTGTATGTCAAAAAACAAGAGCGGGGCGTAAGTGCTCACACTAATGTTTGTGTGTTCAATCTTCATCTGAACCCAATTCCTCCCAATACTGGTAATACCCAGGAAGGGGAATCAAGAGCGGTTTATATAAGCTCTGAACTTTCTTTGCAATCGGCATAAAATAAATTAGTGTAAACTAAATACCGTGAGACTGTGGCCATGTACTTTATGTAGATTGCTTAAATATAATACCATACATTTTCATTTGATTGTTTAAGAAGACAGTGCAAGAGCAGGTATGTCTGGAAACAAGCCTTGGATTTTCTGTCCAAAGAACTTTAAAAGTATGTTAAAGTATATACTTTAATACTCAAAAACTTGAATCTTATAAAAGCAGCTAGATGATCATGATTTTTGACTGGTTCTAATAAAAATTCATATGGTTTCTTTGATATTGATTATATAATAAATAACCAGTCAAAAATGAGTTTACTTTAAGTATTTAAGTCAAAATGTTGGTGAAAGAGAAGCCTGGTACCAAAATTTAATGGATACAGTAAAACCTGTATAAGTGGCCACCTTTATTAAGCAGCCACTTGTCTTAAGCAGCCACATTTGCTATTTCCCATTTATATGCTTTCAGTGCAAATTAACCTGTATTAAGCAACAACCTGTCTTAAAAGGTCACTTTTGCTCCTTCCCTTGAGTGGTTGCTTAAGACAGGTTTGACTGTACATGTATGCAAGACTGCCAGATTAGATTTGCTGTAGTAAGCAAATTTTTTTTATTATTATCATCACTACCTTACCAATTTTGTTGTAAACACGTCTGGTTTCCTACCTTGTGTTTTGCTGTAATCAGACTCTGAAGATGTGACTGTTTACCAGTCTGTGAGGCCAGACAACCTGGCGATATCATGCTCTCTCCGCAGTCACTGAAATAAATATCAAATATTACGATACAAAACAATTCTGAGTGATCTAAGGCGTCGTCTCAAGATCACTTACCACTCACCACTAAGGTCATAGGTTCGAGTCCCGCTCACTCCAAAAACTTCATGTGAGAAAGTTTGCCAGTTACTTACAAAGGATGTTAGTTCTACTCAGATTCATTCTGAGGTTTTCCTCCACCAATAAAGCTGAATATGCCATATATAACCTGAAATGTGTTGAAAATGGTGTTAAACCCCATTAAAAAGCCAAAAAAAATTCAGGAACGATTGCAAATGAAAAAGAAAGTGATTAAAGTCTCTTAGTTACTTTATCAGTAAAACTCAAACCTGGTTTTGAAGACAAACATGAAAAGCAGTTTTTACAGTGCTCTTGATTAGCAATTTATCTCAATTAGGTTAACTCTGTCCGTAGCACATCTAACTATCATTCCACAGGTCATGAGTTTGAATCATTGTCTGGTCACAATCGCCATGATGATTGATAGAGAATATATATCTCATTGTCTTTCATCTCCTACCGCTGATTCAAGTAGGAGTGTTATCAGTTTCTTGCACAGATGGGTGTGCTTGAGAACTGGTTAACCTTCCAGGATCCCAGGAAACAGTGGTTAGGTTAACTGATGGGATAAAAATGATGCTTAACATTCTAACAAACCAAATGACCTACCTGTGGACTTGACAAAGGGGTGCCATATTTACTCGGATGTCAGTTACATGACCTTGGAGGTGTGGCATCACCTGCATCATTTTGTCCAATAGTGTGTCAGTGTTGTGTGATGTGGGCGTGGCTAGATCCAGCGTCCGATCTATCAACACAATTGATGCCCTGCTGGTTAAATTCTGTTAATCAAAAAAGTCAAACTAGTATAAGTGGTCACCTCTATTAAGCAGCCACTTGTCTTAAGCAGCCACATTTGTGATTTCCCATTTCTATGCTTTTTACAGAAAATTAACCTGCATTAAACAACAATCTGTCTTAAAAGGCCACATGTTCTCCTTCCCTTGACTGGCTGCTTAAGACAGGTTTGACTGTTTATAATTAAGAGGATTAGACAATTATCTGAGCAGACCCTGAAAGCTCAGTCCATAGCACGTCTGACTAATTATCAAGGGGTCATTGCAGCCACAGTCTCAGTGATGATTGATATATGACATTGTCCCTCTTTGTCATTTGTCTCTCACCTCTGATTCAGGTGGGGAAAGTTATCAGTTACTAAGAGATAAGTGTACACGAGTATTTGTTAACCTTCAGGATCTCATGAACAGGTGGTTTTGTTAACTGATCTTCTGTAAGCCAGATGGCATAAAAATGACACTAAATATTTCAAACAAACAATATTCAAAATAATGCCAGCGAAGAGTTTAATAAATTTAATGGGAATTTTCACTCAACACAAGTTTTTATATTAACAGTCAAGCCTGTCTTAAGCAGACAGTCAAGAGAAAAGGCAAAACTGACCTTTTAAGACAGGTCATTGCTTATAATACAGGTGAATTTGCTCTGAAATTGTAGAATAGTAGAAATGGCAAATAGCAAAGGTGGCTGCTTGAGACAAGTGGTTGCTTAATAGAGGTGGCCACTTATACAGGTTTTACTGTATATTATCAACCAGAAAGTCATATAAGAAATCACATAAATAAGTGCCATACAAGACTGTATATATATATGCATGAAGTATACAAATAAAATTAGGATGTAGAAGTTTGTATATAGACCTTTAATTTCATTTCTATTTTAGAAAGGGGCACAACTTTGGTAATTGGCTTGAAAGGACCCCTTTATAATGATAAGTGACAAGTGCTTAATAATAAAAAAAAAAATCAGTTTTTTATCAGTATGATAGAAAAAAAAATCCACTAGTTTTATAACAAGAGGCCTAAGAGGGTCTGACGATGCTCTACTTGTTTATAGTTGCCATAGTATTTTTTCACAATTAAACCCTTTTAAGTTCACAATAAAACCCTTTTAGGGGGCTGTCATTATTGAAAATATCTGTGCCCCGTTCTTACTGAACAACAAGTTATTTACTATAAAAAGGAAATGCTTTAAATTGGAAATTGTTCAGTTTCCCAAATCATTCCTATGTAAAAAATAGAGTCCCCTAACAGGGGCCATATACATCCTGGTGCCTACCTTTCTTCTGGTCCTGGCGGGTGGGTACGCCTCCAGTTCTGTGGCTAGCAGGGCACCGTGGGGACCAACAGAGTAGATGTCCTCCTTCACACCCAACTCTGACAGCAGGCAGTCTAAACATGATACCAGTCTCTAAAAACAAAGATGATAAAAGTCATCATATGAAACCATGCATTTTTTAAAAATTCAAAGGTCAAAGTTTATTGATTGTGACCTAAAATTTCAAAGTTACCAAATAGGTTTGGTTTCAATCAATCTGATGCTATGATCATAATGGCTCACATGATTCTTTGACTCTGTTGATCTTTAAAAATTAAAAATGGCCTGACAATCTCAAAGCAATCCTTTCTACTGCCAAAAGCATAAAATCAATGATCTTTCAAAATAGATGGCTAACATTATGAGCATGCTGATTGGTCAGTTGCTGGAAGAGCATGCTGATGGGTCAGTTCCTGGAAGAGCATGCTGCATGCTGATTGGTCAGTTGCAGGAAGAGCATGCTGATTGGTCAGTTGCTCCAGTGGAAGATGGCACACATAACAGTTTGGTAAACGCATGAGAGTGCTATGAATTATGGGACAGGTAGGGATTTCCATGCTTTAACATTAAGGTATAACAGACCTGAATCAAGAGTTCTGGGATAGCTTTACTATCGACAAATATGAACATATATGTCTCAAAAACATCTCAAAATAGATTTCTCAATGAGAAATTAACCTGGTATCTTCTACACCAGTGTATGTGCCTCATTTCTTTTAGACCTGAGTGTATACTTGTTTATTTTAGGTAGCTTGCAAAGAAAGCTCAGAGCTTATGTTAACCACTTTTGAGTCGACTTCCTGGGTAAAACAAGTTTTTTGAGAGATATTAGGTCTAGCTGGGCACTGAACCGACTTCCTCTGGCTAAAGTAGCTGCTTCACTACCTACCTTTGTCCTACTATGGTATTACTTAAGACAAACAAGTGGTTTTACAAACAATACTTTAATTCTTAGCAACAGATAGCAAGGTGCCAAGCGACAGACCAGAGTGCCCACTCCATAAGAGACGCTGTCTCCGAGTCTCTCTCCGAGTCTCTGTCCGAATCTCCCCAATCTGACTTAAGTGTCCAGTTTATAAAGCCCCCACATCACGAACAGTTATGAACAATCATATTTCATCGTGACATTCATGGAGCTGCTAACTTGTAAACAAATCAATCAAGCTTTCATTATCCCCTGAAAATACGCACGGGCTCTTTCATGCGGATGTTTGATTGACTGGTTAGAGCATGGTGGTCAAATCACCAAACTATACCCGAAAGATTTAAATCATGCCACTTTCTAGCAACATGCTGGGGTTAATGGTTAAAGTGATGACGTACAGCCTAACCCACATGGGGCAAGTTGACCTAGGCCATTCTCAATACACATCAGTAACATGCTGACCGATATTAACACACCTTTAAAGACCTTAAGAGTCAGGGTAAAACAGCATACTATACATGAGAGATAACTACACATGAGAGGAAACTGTACCTTATACTGTAACTGTAGATTACTCGGCAGTGATGGAAAGTCTACAGTCTTCAAAGATTCAAAGTCTTTTGTTTCGGACTGCAACAGACAGTTTAACATAACATTTACAAATGTTAAAGAGAGTATATCAGTAAAAAAACTGTAAATGTTTTTAAATTGAATTAAAGGAAAACATTATATTTAATAAATAAAATCAGAATGGTTTGATATCAAATTCGCCAAAACATGACAAAATCAAGTGATAAAGAAAAACCCCATTCTATAAATAGACAACACCTAAATAATGCTCGCCAAGCTTCATATCAACTACTGAAGCAAAGGTTCTTAACATTTACTATTCCTTTGTATTTAGAAACTATTTTAAGGTCCATGCTAAACACTGTTAAACATGTTTACTCCGTTTATAAACACAAACAGTGATCAAATGAATGAAAAAAAATGGAAATCTAACAACTTCAGTGCTGTTCCTCATTTTCTCATTAAGTCATGTGATTAAACACAAGCAAACACCTCTCAGAGGTGTTTATTCTATTAGCAAACATCTAAAGCTAACACGTTGTTCAGTTGACGTCTGTTATTAAACATTTGCAAACAAATTAAACGTTTAGGCGAACTGAACGCAGCCCAGGTACATGTATTTGCATTTTGTAATTGTTTTTTATATAAATTTGAAATGTCAGATATAAATAGGATGATTGCTTAATAAAAGCTAAATTACCTTAGAATGCTTGCTGCTATACTGCAGCTCCACCTGGTGTAGGTCAGATCCTAGCAGGGGAAATAACCCTGCAAATCCAGGAGTAATGAATGCAGAGTTACCCAAACTTACAGTAAACAGTGGAACATGGAACACTTCAGCAGTGTAATTCTGTAAAAAAAATCCAATAAATCTAAAACATTCAATACATTTGCAAAATCTTGCAAAATCTTATTTTTCAATTATCTTCACTTCTATTCATATCATCTATACAAATCAAAATGTTTGCTTTGCACAATGAAATTCTCTACAAAACAAGACCAATCCCAGTTAATTGTGTTTACAACTGTTGAAGAACTTACAATTACAAAATGTGCATACTGCAACTGAACAAAACAAACAAAAGTACTTAAAATTTTAACTCAAACTGCAGAGTTTTTAATCTGTCACTAACAAGATATTCAAATATTATTAAACATCTAGGGTTACATACATGCACATCTCACATTTTACGACAAGATTATTTCCATTATTTCCAAACACATGAGGAATAATTACATATATATGATAAAATTATGGCAACAAAATCTAATAAACATCAAATAACATAATTATATACAATATCATAAAGCACTTAATATATTACATGTATATTATATATGCAGATTGCGCCAGTAAACAAAGGAACAACTTAGATGAAACGACAAACTTCTTTATTTGCCGAATAAACACAATGTGAAATGTGAAGCAAATGGCGGAGAGATAGCGAAGGGAGATAATCATTCCCAGCCAATCCTAATACACTATATCATATAGTGGTGTTGGATGTTTCAGGCTTTATTTGATTATATGTATAAGAAAGCAGTTGCCTGTGAATTCTGAATATTACCGATTCTTCACATGCTTTTTTATCAACATTTGGTAGGCTAGTGAGATGCAAGTTTCTTATCATTTAATGTAAGTTCTTTCTAATACCCACCATATTACCCATCCATTCTAGTAGTCGGTCTTCGACCTGTCCATAGAAATGGGGATCCTCCTCAATAGTCCCCGACCTATTGTAGTTGTGCATGGCTGGTGTCATAGACGTTATAACTACCACATACTGCAAATGTCAAATCTAATGTTACAAGTTCATCAAAGTTTATTTAAAATGTTTCAATACAATGGTCTGGGTAGCTCAGTTGGTAGCACGTCTGACTATCAAACCAGGGGTTGTGTGTACGAATCCCTACCTGGCACTGTCTCCATGGTGATATATATATATATACTAAACTGCGTCTCATTGTCTTTCATCTCACATCACTGACTCAAGTGGGAAAGTTATCAATTGCTTGTGTTGCGATGGGTGTGATCGAGCACTAGTTAACCTGCCAGGTTTCCAGGAAATAATGGTTAGACTAACTGGTAGAATGTTAGCCCTCAATGTTGATAAATATTTTTGAATTAAAGATGTAAGAAGTTTACATGATGGTCATAATACACAGCTATTTGTAAATGTGAATATTTTATTAAATCAACTGTACAAAAATTAAATACAGGTAATGTTTGTCTTTCTATGGTTACCCATATATTCTTATTTCGCTAGATCTTTCTGTCTGTCTATTTCTCTCTCTTTTCTCTCATCTATCTCTCTTGAATTAATCAGTTAAAGTCATCATATTTAGTATATTTCATTTCAGGCATTAAAATGAGACAAGATATGCAAAGAAAAATAATGATTTAGAGGAATGTAAGCTGTTGCAATATTTTGTTAAAGAATTCAAGCACTAGGGGAATATCATTTCTGATAGTCTAGCGCTGGGGTGCCACTGTGCTTAAATGGCCTGTGGAGAAGCCCGCTCACATACCTGAAAATTGCTCGCCCTTATGATATCACGCAGAATTTGCCTAGTGACCCCTTCTAATAATGAGCTAATGATGAAAACACCCTTCTTCTGATCCTTACTGCCGCTCTGAAATATAATAATATACATTGTACATGTAGATGGTGAACAGATAAGTACCATAGCCCTTTACTTCATATAGATGCCTTTGGACACCTCTAATATAGATGCCTTTAGACACCTCTAATATAGACGCCTTTGGACACCTCTAATATAGACGCCTTAGGACACCTCTAATATAGATGCCTTTGGACATCTAATATAGAAGGCCTTTGAGTAATTGGGTGAATTATGTTTATATTAACTGACAGAGTGGAAAACAGTGCAGGAAGTGTTCAGATTGCTCATTACGAGCAATCTGAACTCTTCCTGCACTGTTTTCAAAGGCATTCTGTGATTGGTGCGGGAAAACGCGTATCTTTGGAGTAAAGGGATAGGGTGTGTGGGCTCAAGGGTTGAGCTACCATTATTTGTTTATTTTAAATCTCTATTACATAGTTAATCTAAATTAGAAAAGGTAGTGATCAGTTATCTCTGAGCCCATCTCAGTCCAAAACCTTAAGATGAGAAAGTTTGCCAGTTACTTGCGGAAGGATGGCAATTGTCCACAGATTCATTCTGAGGTCTTTCTCTAACAATAAACCCAACATCCTGTGTTGAAAATTGTTTCAAACGCCATTCAGAAAAAAAAGAAAGAAAAAAGGAGAAATAGAATATTACTTTAAGTAACATTTATTTTATAAAATATACAAAAAAGTGTGTTTTTTTTGTAAATTATTGTAAATTATCTGTGTTTTTTTCTTTCTTTTATAACCAGCTGTTCTGCGGAAATAGTGATTTGCGTGTAAACATACAAAGGACTGAGTAAAACATTTTTTTTAATGGGATTAAATGCCATTTTGAACATATTTCAGGTTATTTATGGCATGTCCGGTTTCAGACTGAGTAGACCATCCTTCTGCAAGTAACTTGCAAACTTTCTCACATAAAGTTTTTGGAGTGAGCAGGACTCAAACCTACGAAAACAAAAGTAAACAATAAGGAAAAGTGACGAGTGTCAAATATTTTGTTCAAATATAAAAGCTTCATTGTAGATTGATTAGAAATGAATGTTATTAATGTGGAGCTATGGAGCTTTTACCAGGTACTAGTGTTCCATGTTCTTTGCAAAAAAAAAAATTAAACAATAATGAGTGGCATGAAGAATACAACTACCATGAAAAAATAAATTGTAAGTTCATTTAGCTGTATCTTTATTCAGAAAGTTAAACTCCCTGTTCTTTAAGAATATATCACACAAAAACTCGTTCCTTAATTACAACATCAGATAAAAGACAAGAAGGCAGTCAACCAAAACATTTGATATAAATCAAAAACAATATAAAACATTATAAAAACAATATAAAACAAAAACACACATAATGACATAGCATTAATTTTAATGAAACTAAGTTTTCGTGTGACAAAATTTACCACTTCTCCCTATTTTTTCTCCACTTCTCCTTTTTTTTGGATGAAGGAGAAGTCACTTCTCCCTAAAATTCAGACCCAGTTTGAGCCCTGGGTATAACTAAACTTACCTCAAAGGAAGAAAATTCTTTCACATTAGTTGCGCCTGCACCAACAAGGCGCAGTAACCCACCCTGCCAGTGTATAAGTTCTGCCGAGATATTGTCCACAAAGACGACGGCTCTGTTAACCTGAGAGTAAACTTTCTCCCATATTGATGTATTGTACTCTGCAATTGTCTTCATCTTCAAAATAACATCATTTATCTGAAATATTCAGATATGAAAAACATTATTAACATATAGCTGTGTGTTTGCAGAAAAGCCAGACCTTTATTTCTATAAACCGTATGATAAGTATGACACAGGGCTCTAAAAGGTGAATTTTACAAACAGTCTCAGATTTGGGACCTTCCAGTTAAATTTTTAAGAGTCTAAAGGTGTTCAAGAATTATAGGAAGGTTCACACTTTACTGATAAAAGTTACATGGAGTATTCATTCTTGTAAGGTTACATTAGTCTTGGGGCCTTTAAAATGACATCAACCAAGCAAATATAGGCATTAGAAGATATTTTTTTTTTTTTTTTTTTTTTTTTGAATGGGGTTTAACGCCATTTTCAACACATTTCAGGTTATATATGGCATATCCAGTTTTACTGGTGGAGGAAGACCTCAGACTGAGTCAGACTGAGTAGAACCACCGTCCTTCCGCAAGTAACTGGAAACTTTCTCACATAAAGTTTTTGGAGCGAGCGGGACTCGAACCTACGACCATAGCGGTGAGAGGTTAGTGATCTTGAGACGGCGCCTTAGACCACTCGGCCACGGAGGACCCTATTAGAAGATATAATTGTCACCCAAATTCACATCATTTTTCAACTGAACTGCATATAAATTCAAAATCTGAGAATAGATTACCAGGATTGTCCACACCATACATTTATGATGATATGCTGTATTAAATATTACTTAATTTTTGTTTTTGGTCACCACAATAGAAATACAGAAATGGGTTAACTGCTTGTACTAGTTGGAGTACCAAATTTTTTCAAGTTTTATAAATTATGAAAGGTCCAATGGTTCAAGTCATGTGACAAGGGTCCGACAGCAAAAAGCAAAGGTCCCGGACCTTGCACAGTTTTTACCCCCTTTAGTGACCTTTTTTTTTCATGTCTACTGTTTCACTGCAATCATTTATACAGTAAAACCTGTGTAAATGGTCACCTCTATTAAGCAGCCATTACTATTTCCCATTTCTATGCTATGCTTTTAGGGCAAATTAAACTGAAGTTAGCAACAACCTGTCTTAAGAGGCCATTTTTGCTCCTTCGCTTGACTGGCTGCTTAAGACAGGTTTGACTGTAGTTCACTTGTTGTATATAAGTTTATCTTACATCGCCACTGGTTTCCCATATGGGCAATACCCCAGAAGAGTGTTAGTCATTTTAGGTTTATGGGGAATAGTGCATAGTAAGTTTGTTCTGATTCTTTTGCATGCTTGGTGTAAAGCATCGTCAAACAGACTATCTGTTTAAAGTCGCATCTAAACGACTGTTAGTATTTTTAGATAGCCAGCTCTGGGTTTCGAACCCGCGACCCTGATACTAGAAGTCATACATGTGCTCTACCATCTGAGCTAATGGGGATATATATATTACTTGTATTATATTTGATATTATATAGTGGATTCAAGATAATTGATTACAATGTTTTATTCCACGACCATATAGCGAGAGGTTTTACTATATATGCATACTAGGTACGAACTAGTTGGAGAACGAAAGTTTGGACGATTAGTCGAACAATACAGCAAGCACGAGAACCTATGTGACTGTACCTTTGACATGTGATTGTTGCCTTCTTGTTGTAACTTTATAAAAAATGAAACAGCTTGTACCTTAATAGAACATTAAGAGCTTGCAACTTATTTCAGTAAAATAAACATTTTCATCCACATCAACATAGCAAGGGAGCGAACTCTATTATAAAATCTGGTTCGTACATACTCGGCCAATTCCGTCATCCTTCGGGATGATACTAAAACCCGGCCCGGTTCTAGTTGACCCGGCAATATTCCAGCTGCAAGCTAGTAAATGACAGTGCCTTTAATAAAGACTTGAAATCTATTTTTTCTGTTAATTTTTGACAATTTTTGGCCGTTCAAAGTTTGAAAATTCCGGCTGAGTTCAACAAGCAGTTTATAATGATATATCATCATATATGTATATCATTTTCAAGTAACCATGGTTTTAGTCAAATGTCAAAAAAGATTATGCTATGCTGAACTCAAAACAATGAGTATAAAGAGAGAGAGAGAGAGAGAGAGAGAGAGAGAGAGAGAGAGAGAGAGAGAGAGTTCATATTACATTAGTGAAGCACAAGAAATTCTAATGGCGGATCAAGGAATGAGGCTCATTTCGTCTGTTTCAATATTTAGAGTCGTTTTTATGCCATCGAGAGCTCACAGACGATCAGTAAACCTAACCACTGTTTTCTGGAATCCTGGAAGATTGACCAGTATTAGAGCACATTCATCCGTCCGTAAGAAGCTGATAACTTTCCCATTTCAATTAGCTGTGAAAGACGAATGACAATGAGGCATAATGTCGTATATCAATCATCACGAAGACTCTGGCCTGGCGGGGATTCAAACTCAAGACCCCTCGGTTGATAGTCTGACGCGTTACAGACTGAACATTGTCCGAAAATGATTTTCTTGTCGTCCATAAGAAGTACAAGCCATCTTTTTAATGAAATAAACTGTTTCTAAAGATGAACTTATACGTGTACTGGACTAAGTACACGTGTACTAAACTTCGACAAGGTCGGTGGCATATGTTCACAGTGTTTTACCATTTTCTGTCACAGAGGGCCTGTCACAGAGGGCGCTCTATAATGTAAAACATCCAAATTACGCTTTTCCGCACAGATAGTAACGTGATTGTTGGGTGTGTGTTCTTAACTAAATCTACAATGTGATAAGTGCCAAAAATATTATATTCAGTGGCGTAGCTCTCTTAACGCCACAACAAACAGGTTTGCACGTTTTTTATCCACCTTTTATTTTCTCGCGAATACATAGAATTATCTCCTGGAAAAGCCCTCAGAACGCAGGTAATGCATCCAGACCCCCGCCCCACACACCCTCACACACACACTCATTAGAACCTGGTGGCTACGCTACTGATATTGATGATAGCTAAGTTCTATTGACAAAACACACGTTATTCGGGTGGGGGTTCGAACTCACGACCCCTCGAATGAAAGTCAGACGCGCTACTAACTGTGCTGACCTGGCCCGGCTGTACGGAAGTAATACGGGTATTTGCATGTTGCCTTCTTTAATATATACCGCTATCGGATGTTATACAATATGTCACCTTTTGTTACGTTTGGAGTGTTTTTGATGTTGATTTTAATGTTTTTTTATGTTTTATATTTTATTGAAGTCATTGATGTATTTTGTGACTTCATATCTAACCTGTTCTCTGGAACCAAGTTAATTTGTGTTTAGTATAGTTAACTGATGTGTATAACAGTTATTTGTTAAAGAAATACGGACACCCTAGAAATGTCCTCTGTGACCGAGTGGTTTAAGGCACTATCAGCTAACGACCTTACCCCTCACCACTGAGGTCGTGGGTTTGAGCCCAGCTTGGCACAAAAAATGTATGAGAAAGGTTGTCAGTTACTTGCGAATAAAACGATGGTTCTACTCAGACTCATTCTGGTGTGTTCAGTCACCAATAAAACGGCATACGTCACATGTAACCTGCCATGTGATGAAAATGGCGTTCAAACCCATTCCAAAAGTGTTGAAAGAATAAAACATTTTACAACATAAATGTTAAACACTTATATTTATTGTGGAATACATGTGATTCAGGAAGATACATTTACCCATACTTTCATATTGATGTTTATTTAATTGATACATTTTTACAAAAGAAGAATGAAAATAAATATTTATATTACTCATATATAATTATACAGGAATGCAATACTACGTATCATTAAGTAGGATCCTCCGTGGCCGAAAGGTCTAAGGCGCCGTCTCAAGATCGCTGACCTCTCATCGCTGAGTTTGGTGGTTCGAGTATTGATCGATAAATAAACTTTATGTGAAAACGTTTACCAGTTAATTGCGGAAACACGATGGTTCTTTTCATTGTGAGGTATTCAATGAAAATGGAGATGCCATATAACCATAGATATATATCACCAGAAAACAGTTGAAAATGGCTATAAATCACATTCAAATATCACATTCAAAATCACATTAAAAATCACATTCAAAAGAGTATGCTTAAAAAATGTAATGAAAATATTTTGTTTATGTTATTTTTAAAGTATTTTCATCGTCATAATCAGTTTTTGTTTTGTAAATTTGTCAATTAGATTCTGTTTAGAATATATTTTAATGCAATTTCATATTATGAACAATGATACAACTATTTGTATAATATAAGCATTTAATATATTTCCAGTATTATGAATCTTGTATTAGTATTGTTACATATTTATTCTTACTATTTTATTGGTTTGTTTTATCATTTCCTCTTTAATTGTTATTATCATCATTGTTTCGATTATTATTTGTCATTATTATTCGAATATTAATTTTATAGCTATAAATATCTAAAATCTGTTATTTAATTCTCCGCTTTCTCTTTATTTTCTCTTCATTGAAACTGATCAGTTTATCTTTATATTGGATCCACGTACGTAGTCTGATTATAATGTATGTGTCTTACTACACTACAATGTATTACGGATGTCAACTATAATTACTATTTTCTTCAAACACTTCATTATTTATATATCAGTCAGTTAAATCCTATTTCAACTGAAACATTTTTACGACATTGATCTTACACATTCCAACAAACAGTTTGTCCTCCTTATCACAGTAAGCGATTGATTCCGCACTAGCTAGTCCATGTCGCTGATCCAGCAGTATCTGTATCTTGGTACAGTCAGCGGTAATCTGGTGGATGTTATCGGAGCAGTTTCCACAGACATACACTGTTCCGGTCCTGTCTAAAGTCAAACCACGGGGACGTTCCAGGTTATCATCCTTGTAGACGGCCTTCACCTTGCCCTCCAGTGTCATACAGGTCACTGAGTGCTTGTTGTAATCAGACACGTACACGGCCGTCTTATCTGGGTTGATGGCTATGTACTGCGGCCATTTAAACAGTGGTGTTCCACTGGCGTCGTTCACCAAGGTCTTCAACACGGCACCACTCATGTTGATTATTTCCACTCTCTCCGGTAGTACAAATGTCACTATAAGTGTCGCATTATTATATACTATACCATAACACCGACCATTCACTTTTATATCTCGGTCTGTAGACAGTAACTGAGACCCTACTGACACTAACTGTATCATACCCAGCAAAGGTAGTGTCACGGCAACTTTACTGTTGTTGATCTTTGTAACGTCCCATGGTCCTGATGACAGTCGTATTTTAGATTTAATTTTATTTTGTTTTGTGCTTAAGAGTTTAATCTTTTTATTGTCATAATCCGCAATGACGAATTGGTTGCCAGGCAACAGTATTGATCCCACGATGGAGCATATGGTATCACCTGGTGATTGAACATTGATGTCAGAAATGTACGTTGCAACTTGAAGTTCGTCAGTTCTTGTTTGTTGATCGTGTCTTTGCATCAATAGACGGTCACTGGACACTTCTGATTGTTTCATTGCACTGTCCAGTGGAGGTTCCGGTTGTGTTTGCTGACCACTTCTGCTCGTCTCTGTTTGCTCCAATTTGCATTGTCTGGACTTGTTCTGTGTTTGGAGTGGTATGTGTCGTGGTATAGGTTCCATAATAACACTTTTGTTGCAATCCATTACACTTATTTTCCCTATAGATTTCACATTTTCGAGCAAATCTTTCAACTGCTTCTCGGGCTCAAACCTGTAACTACATATCTTGTTGTCGGCCGTTATCTGACTGATGCCGTTCTCTAAAGTCTGTATTTTTTCTTCCGCTTTGGCCATAGTAGCGAACAGTTTCCGATTGCGTTTTAAGTCGTACAAAGCATTTAGTTCTGTGATTGTAGACGATATTTCAACTTTCATTGCGTCCAGTTTCGAAGATAATGACGTCACCATTACTTTATCTTCTTCTTTAACATTGTCTACCTCCCTTATAACATCATTTTCAAATTTGTCTAAAGAGTTGTTTATTTCTTTTCTAAACTGTCTTATTTCTTGTATAGCATTCGAGTGATATTTATCAACGTCATTTCCATTTTGTTTGGCTCTCTTTTCATGACTGTCTACTTCCTGTTTGATATCGGTCAGTGACCTATTTAAATGTTCGTATTGTGTTTCAACATAAATTACACCGTCACAACTTCGATGACCAATAGCCACACATGTACCGCAGCCAAGGTGGTCATGTGACCCGCAGTAAAATTTAATTTTCTCTCCTTGGTGTTCAGTACATTCGTTGTCGGCTATATCCGATGTTTTTGTAATGGGTTTGCGTCTTGTCATCGTCGTCTTTTCTTGAAGAACATGTTTTCTGAAGGGTCTAGCCCGGCGGTGTGTTGTAAAACACATGTCACACAAGTATTCACAACAATCTACACAGAATCCCGCGGCAGGTATATCGTTTCCTTCCTCGTTACAAGGCTGACAGATTGATTTTCCCATTTCCTCGGAATCACCTGGAGCTTCAGATGCCCCAATATATCCAGCTTTCTTCCCAGGAACTGACATTTTGTTCAGTTTAATGTGTCTACTCAATACTACAGGCCTAAATAATGACTGACACGTATGCTATGTTAAACTTTGTACTTTCGTTATCGTATTTACACGCCTAAATAATGACTGACACGTATGCTATGTTAAACTTCGTACTTTCGTTATCGTATTTACACGCCTAAATAATGACTGACACGTATGCTATGTTAAACTTTATACTTTCGTTATCGTATTTACAGGCCTAAATAATGACTGACACGTATGCTATGTTAAACTTCGTACTTTCGTTATCGTATTTACACGCCTAAATAATGACTGACACGTATGCTATGTTAAACTTCGTACTTTCGTTATCGTATTTACAGTGATATATAACATATTCGTATACATGTAGTTTACGTCACTGGTATTAAGTAGTACAGTGTGCATGGTCGTAGGAGCGTTTCAATAAGAGGGGGGGGGGGGGGGGGGGGGGGGGGGGGGGGGGGGGGGGGGGAGTGGTTGTGAAGAGAGTGTATGAGGAACATTTTGATTGAAGAGAGTGTATGAGGAACATTTTGATTTATGTTGAAAATATAAGATACATAATTCCATAACTTCCAACGGGTTTTAAACCCGGTACCTCATGCAATGAGTTGCAAGATACGGGGCATATGGATGGATGAATTCCCTGGTACATGTACGCGAGGGGGGGGGGGGGGGCGGATGTCCCTTCCTGCTGTGGGTACCTTGAAACTTATGTGATCTTAAAAATCTAATGCTGTATTTTTACAAGTTTTAGAGAGAAAAGATTGTTATTTACCCCCGAATATTTTGTGATTTTTACACGTTTTTATCAAACTATAACATGTTAAAATGAATTCCGCTGGGTTTTAAACCTGGTACGTCGTACACTGAGAGAGTGTGGCGTTATCTGCTGGTTGGTGTAGGCCCCTGGATGTTTTTGTATTATAAAAACCGAATGCTCTACTTGAGTTAGATTAAGGGGTGGGGGGGGGGGGGGTATTTATCAAATACTTTTAACAAATACATGTATTAGATGTATTAAAAACCAGATTTCAAAACCAGAGAATCATGCACTGCGAGTTAAAACGTGAGGGAGAATGTTGGATTATTCTAGGGGCACGGGGGTGGGGGTCATGCACCACCCCACCCCCTCCTGCCTGCACCTGAAATAAAAATGATATTAAAGACACCAATTCTAGTGAGTTTTTAGAATAACATATATAATTGTCATTTACTCCAGCGCGGGAGAGGGTGTCGTTTACTGATTTGGGTACGAGGGGCCTCATGTGGAAACGTTTTAAATATAATCAAATACTGTTATTTGGTAACAATAAGGGGGGAAATGGTTGTTATTTACTCCAATATATTTTGTGTCATTTAAACGTTTTATTAAGAAAAAAACTAGAATTAGCTTCCTATGGGTTTAAACCACGTGCATGACAAGCCAAACCGAGGACTGGTGGTGGGTCTTAACCCGTAAAATTATGATATTTTAAACAATAACTGCTGCAGTATTGAGTTTTTAACCCCCCCCCCCCCCCCCCCCAAATGGTCTGTGAAAAATAACAATATATGATATAATAGGTAGCGATGTATCCATGAATATCAAGAGTAATGGACTTATGATTCTGACTAGACATGCAATTCCATGGTTTGTTTTTACATTAAAGCATGACTTTGACCTTTGTGTAACCTTGACCTTGACATCCGATGTCTTGGTATTTCAAAAAGGTAAATGCAGGTGAAACATTATCATGACATGCTGATCACTTGTGTCAAGCTATTTTAAAATCCCTAAATGTAAGTTACGGATCAATTGTCGATCAATTGATCAATTGAACCAAGTGTTTTTGAAATCCATCCATGTATGATAAAGTTATAGGACAGACGTGAAATTTCAAACAGATTCAAAGTGTTGTCATACATACTCAAAGTGTGACAGTGTCTAGGTTTTTCTTATGACACGTCGTCATGTCATCTTGATAAATTGAGCCAAGTTAAAGACAAAGTCACAGACCAGACACACAATATTAAACAAATTGAAGGTGTGACCTTGACCTTTGAGGAAAGGTTCTGGGTCTAACATGCGACACTTAATTATGTCGTGTTTATCAACTAAGCCTATTGTTTTCAAAATATATACATAGATGACAATGTTATAGATCGGACAAGAAATCTCACGCAGACTGAAAGTGTTGTCAAAGACACTCGAATTGTCACCTTGACCTTTGAGGTACGCATGTGGGTCTTACACGTGACACTTTGTAATATCTTGCTGATGAATTAAGCCAAGTGTTTTTGAAATTTATCCATAGGTGACAAAGTTTCAGACCGGACACAAAATCTCAATCAGACTGAAAGTGTCATCAACAAAAGTTTAATTGTGACCTTGATCTTTGAAATGGGATTCTGGGTGTAACGCGCGACACATCGTCATGTTATGTCGGTCATTTGTAGCTAGTAATAACAAAATCCATCTATGCATGGCAAAGTTACAGACCAGACACGAAATCTCAAACAGACTGAAAGTGTTGTCAAACAAACTCAAATTGTGACCTTGACCTTTGAGGTACGGGTGTGTGTCTTACTCGCAACACGTCGTCATGTTATGTTGATCCTTTGTAGCAAGTAACAACAAAATCAATCTATGCATGACAAAGTTACAGGCCGGAAACGAAATCTCACACAAACTCAAAGTGTTTTCAAACAAACTAAAATTGTGACCTTGACCTTTGAGGTACGGGTTTGGGTCTTACTCGCGACACATCGTCATGTTATGTTGATCCTTTGTAGCAAGTTTCAACAAAATCCATCTATGCATGACAAAGTTAAAAGCCGGAAACGAAATACCGGACGGAAGGACGGACAGACGGACGGACGGACGGACGCTGCAATTACAATATGCCATCCAAAAAACTTTTTGATGGGCATAAAAATATGTTGTCATTTACTCCAGATGTTTGGTAATTTTTTCAAATTTAGACATTTTTTATCAAATTATTAGGGAAGGGGGGTGGTTGGGGCGGAGAAGTATATGCTGCCCACCCAACCTGAACATTGGCCCCTGTGGCCCTACGCCTATGGTAGGTAAATATTGCGTGACATCATATGTTTCCCGAAAACTACGGTGTCTTCTTTGGACCATATTTATTAGATTAAGTAAAATCGACACAACGAAACTACGGTGATGAAAAGGCGAAACAACGACGGTTAAAAGTCGAAACTACAATGATGAAAAGTCGAAACGACGGTGGTGAAAAAAATGCAGCGATGACCCAAATTGGTCACCGTAGAAAACGTGTTGCTCCATGTAATGTATATACTCAAAGTGCCACAACTCTGTAAAAATATCATCAAACCAAAACACAAAGACAGTATGCGCATCTCCATTCAGAAGTGATGCATTCTAGCAAGTTTCTTAAAATTCCAACCAGTGGATGGAGGTAAATAGGCAGACAAACATAATAAGCAAAACTTTGAACAAGGACTTGGTAATTGAAAGAATAAAAGGGTAATGACGCTATAAAAACTCACTGAACCGTAACGCGAAGACGATATGTACATTTCCACTTGGTAGTTAGTGACACATGCTCTATCGTACTTTAGCTTGTGGATAATGGTTCATAATTTACAATATATAGCTATCCAAAACTATAGTAAGATAAGGCCTGTGGGTAGTTATATATCCTAGCAAGTTTCATAAAAGTCCAACAAAAGTTTATAGTGAAATAGCTCGGACAAGGATATGGGAACGTATGGACGGATGGACGGACGGACGGACGTGGCGGCCGCGACTATATGCTTTCCCGAAATTTTCGGGAAGTATAGAACAATCTAAAATATTTCAGTAAGACTGTTCTCACATAGTCGTTGGAAAAGGATCGAACCCACGACCCTGCATCCGATACTCTACCACTGGACCACGCATTTCACATTGTCGTGGGCGAAGGATCGAGACCACGACCCTGCGATTCTGGGTTCGATACTCTACCACTGGAGCACTCACTTCACATAATTATATCGATACAATCGTGTAATATCTCTATTTTTTATTAAATAAAATGTCATTTTTTTTTTAGAATTGGAGAATTTAATAACCATAATAATGCTCATCTTTAATAACTTTAATAGAATCTCAATTTACTGGATATCATATATTAATAACATAAAAATATCCTTAATAAAACAACGTAAATTTTACAGCTTATACTGGATATTATATATTGATAACATAAAAATATCCTTAATAAAACAACGAAAATTTTACAGCTTACACTGGATATTATTTATTGATAACATAAAAATATCCTTAATAAAACAACGTAAATTTTACAGCTTATACTGGATATTATATATTGATAACATAAAAATATCCTTAATAAAACAACGAAAATTTTACAGCTGATACTGGATATTATATACTGATAACATTAAAATATCCTTAATAAAACAACGAAAATTTTACAGCTTAATATATATCACACACTACTTTAAAAATTGGAGCATCATACCATAATACAAATCCAGTAACGAGCTTATTAGTTCTTTGTTGATTTCTATGTAGATCTACTACTGGTAGATAAAACACAATAATTCAATTCTGAACAGCAATTTTAATAATGTTATCTAAAATTATTACTGAAAATAGTAATTAAAAATATTGATATAGAATAATTGCCGTATGGTCAACATTTATTCAGTCGTCACGTCCATATGAATCCGGTGGTACGATGGAAGACATTTTATTAAGTCATTATTATGACAAACACTGCTCATATACCCTAACTGTGTGATTTTTTAAAAAAAACTTTATTCTAGTTTATTTTTTGTACTGCAAAGGTAAACATAGTATATAGCAATAATTGTAACAACTCTCTTTATACTTGAAACTGATAAAAAACATAACACATAATAACTAATTTGGCGAGCACTTGTGGCCCGACTACTTTGCCTTATTTATTGCAATGTTCCGTGTGTGTGTGTGTGTGTGTGTGTGTGTGTTTAACTATAGTGGCAATAAATTATGTTTAAACTAAACAAATAAAGACGAGCTGGTGCTTCTCATATCGATAACATTATTGCATGACTTGCAAATAGAGACATACTAATGTGATTAAGTCACTGCTTCCAACGATAAACATTTTTAAAATAACTAAAATTAGGCCTAGCAAAATAGGAGGACTAAGTAATTTTGTAACACTTGTACGTTGTTCATTTAAAGAAAACGTTTATGTTATGTATTTTCGTTTACACCAAGGACTTGTATCTCTTTATAATTCATTGATTTAATCGCTGAATATAAATATTTATATCTATGTATTGGTATATATACGGTTATTTTACTTCCCCGTGCACATACAGTGTACTGAAGGGACACACAGCAATGTTTAAATATTTAAAGTTATGTTTACGCATCGAATTAATTTTTGAACTTATATTAGTAAGTAATAGCCAGTTATCGAAAACTATAATATGTTTAAAATTTTGTTTAATGAAACAAATCCATTACTTTAGTTTAAGAATATGAGTGAAAGTTCATGCTGAAAAAAAAAACAGAAGAAAAGAAAACATTTGTTACTCTTTTTGACATATTTGATCGCAAATATTTGAAATATGATGATGTTTCATCCATTTACGAAAGTTATTCCCCTTTCCGAAATAGAAACGACAATAAGAATCTGCATACCCAAATTTCTGATTTTAATTTCATATTTGTATTGTGTAGATACTGTAATTGTACATGTAAGATAAGGTTTAAATACGGAGTCTCTTATTATTCTAAGTTGAATGGCATAATATACGTTATTCATGCGAATGTACATTGATTTTATTACAAATTGAATATGTTGGTATATTATGATGGAGCGGAAATAAATAATATATACATACTTTTCAGAAATAGAGGTAAATTAATAATTATAAAAAAATGCCGTGTTACCCTTTAAGTTAAACGCTTGTCTTAACCAATACTACTGACAATAAAGGATTTTTATTGTATTTAGTTTTGTTGGCAATGCAACAACTGTTGATATTTTTCTAAACTCGCGACGCTATCATTAGATTGGCAAAGGGCCAAATTGTGCATATGACTTAAACAGATAGAGATAAATTATGATAATTTATGAAAGACATGCGATATACGCAATCACAAGGGTGATTACTTCATTAAGGAGCGGATAGACGGCCATATCGGTTCGATAGATAGCTCGTTTGTCATATTTGTCATTATACAACATTTCATTAATCTTGTGTATTATATTTATAACAAAAATAATCTTATTCTCAGTTGTTTAAGAATTTAAACAGGAAGTATAGAAGTCTGAAAATTAAATTCGAATTTCGTAAAATAATAAATCATGTCGGAAGTACGTAGTGTGTGCAGACATTTGAGATAGTCACTTGGTCGGAAAATCCTTACGGAGCGAAATTATTCTAGGTAAGTTTTGTTAATGTATTTCAAAGTATTTTTTTATCTTATTTTATTTTCATGCAGAAGGCCATAGGCCTATCAGCATATAAACATAGTATTACACTCATTAAGCATACAATGAGTGCAAATAAGTGTTTTGATGTTTTGGTAAGATTTTTTATTTAGCTGTTGCTAAAAGACATTTGATAGAAACGACTCGACGTCTTGTTTCAATAGGTAGATTGTTCCAATCACAGACAACGGATGGCATGAAAGAATTATAGTAGAGCGCTGTTCTCGAACTTGGAATTTGTAGGTCATAACTATTTCTGAGATTTACGGGGAATTTTCCACCTATTTGGGATGGTACATGTACTAGTGCAGATAAGTGGGGAGGAGTCATATGGTTTACCATTTTATAGAACATATTTAATTTGTGTTTCGTTCTTCGAGTTTCTAGACTTTCTCACCCAACTTCTGTGTTTAAATTATTAATTGTACACGTTTTGTTGTTCCTGTCGCAATGCGTGCTGCTTCGTGTTGAATTTTATCTAACTCGTGTTTTTCTTAATAAGTACAGTTATCACAGATTGTGTTACCATATTCTAACAATGGTCGGATAAAACATGTATAGATAGTCTCCAGGAATCTTCTGTCTAGCTGGTATTTCAATTTTCTCATGATTTTAATTCTTGACCATGCCTTATCCTTTATGTATTCAATATGACAGTGCCAGGTACAGTTATTTGATAAAAGTATATCAAGTGTTTATGTGAGTGTACTTCTGATATTTGTTGGTTATGCATATATAGTGGTGGTTGGATGGGTTGATTACGTTTCCTAGATATAAGAAGCGATTCAGTCTTTGACGGCTTGAAAGTTACAAGCCATTGTTTTGACCATTCAGTGATTTTGTTGATGTCGGAATTAAAAACAAATTGTGCAGCATTGTTGATGTTGTTAGAGTGATCGATTATAAAGTACAGGCTTTTATCGTCTGCAAAAAGACGAATGTTAGTTGCGATATCAGATACTATGTCATTAATATAGACTAAAAATAGAAGCGGACCTAAAATGGACCCCTGAGGCACTCCAGCTTTGATTAATGTCCAATCAGATTTGACACCAGGCATACCAACACATTGTTGCCTATCTTTAAGGTAGTCATTTAGTAAATTTATAAGCTGATTTGGCATTTCTGCTCCTTTTAATTTGACTATTAGACCTTTGTGCCAAACTCTATTAAAAGCCTTGCTTAGGTCAAATATAAGGCGAACTTCTTTACCGTCATCAATAGCTTTACTGAATATATTGTACAGATAAGATAACTGGTTAATTGTTAAATCGCCAGGAACAAAAACAGATTGAAATAACGAAATAAATTTGGTATCAAATTATATACATGTATGTGTTCATAAATAAGTCTGTCAAACAATTTGCCAATTACGCTTAACATTGATATAGGTCTATAGTTATTAACCAAGGAAGGATCTCCCTTTTTATAAACAGCGCATGCAAATGCTTCTTTCTAGACTTTTTGGAAAACACCTTTGTTCAGACAAACATTAAATAAGTTGCATAAAGGCATCGATATTTCATTAGATATTTCACGCAAAACGTAACTGTTGATATCATCGGGACCTGAGGCTTTGGCAGTGTTTCTAAGATACTATTTACATCGTTAGGCGATATACTAATAATTGATATGCTATCTGTGTTATCACTTAGTAATAGGATTGGTGGTAAAATATTGTCATGTAATTGTTGAAAGATAAAATAAAAACATATCCGACACCAGTACAAATGCGATCTTCAAGCACAAAATTGTATGACATTTACATTGCTCCACATGTTACCCCAGCTCTCTCGCGGTAGTCCAGAATGTCATAATCGAAGTGTTTTAAGAAAAAAAAAAGCGCTTTTATAAGCATGTTTTGGTAAAGAAGAGGCAATATATATATTTTGATAACTCATAATTACTGATCACAAGTGAGAAATAACTAATTATGTCACTTGATTGAAGGATAATCAACTGTAATCTTGATTCCTATCATCACTATAAGAAGTACCATTACCATCCCAACAATATGTTTACTTATTGTAATTAACATAGTATTCAACAGTTCATATCTTCCTTCCATCGATATAAATAATCAGCTATATCAACATAATAACCAATAGTATTATTATCATCCCAACAATATGCATAATTATTGTAGTTAAAATAGTGTTCAACAGTTCATATCTTCCTTCCATCGATATAAATAATCACCTACATCAACATTATAACCAAAAGTATCATTATCATCCCAACAATATGCATAATTATTGTAGTTAAAATAGTATTCAACAGTTCATATCTTCCTTCCATCGATATAAATAATCACCTACATCAACATTATAACCAAAAGTATCATTATCATCCCAACAATATGCATAATTATTGTAGTTAACATAGTATTCAACAGTTCATATCTTCCTTCCATCGATATAAATAATCACCTACATCTACATTATAACCAATAGTATCATTATCATCCCAACAATATGTATAATTATTGTAGTTAACATAGTGCTCAACAATTTATATATTCCTTCCACCGATATACATGTACATAATCAGCTACATCAACATAATAACCAATTGTATCATTATCATCCCAACAATATGCATAATTATTGTAGTTAACATAGTGTTCAACAGTTCATTTCTTCCTTCCATCGATATACATAATCACCTACGTCAACATTATAACCAATAGTATCATTATCATCTGAAAGTATTGTATGAGTACCTGATTTAACATACTAATCAAAAGCATCATCCCTACATTATGCACAAAGTTTTCATCATTACAATACTTATAAGCAACGTTAGTACACCATTATTAAACACACTCAGCTTCATCAACAAAATAATGGTAAACTTCTACTTCTACTATTACCTCTACTGCTAATACTACTGCTATTTATACTACTACTTTAACTACTACTACTATTACTACTACTACTCTTCTATTACTACTACTACAATTACCTCTACTACTATCACTACACTAGTACTTCTACTACTACTATTACTACTGCTGCTAATACTACTGCTACTTCTATTACTACTATTACTACTACTTCTATTCTACTACTACTACTTTTATTACCTCTACTACTTCTACTACTATCACTATAACTACTACTACTACTATCACTTCTACTAGTACTACAACTCTATTACTACTACTACTATAATAACCACACTTCTACTACTACTACTGCTATAACTATTACCTCTACTACTTCTACTACTATCATTACACTACTATTATTGTTACTAATACCACTACTTCTACTACTACTACTACATGTACATACGACTAGTATTATTATAACTACTACTACTGCTACTTTTACTACTACTATTACTTCTACTATTCTTCTATTACTACTACTACAAGTATTACACTTCTACTTCTACTGTCACTATAACAATTACTACTACTTTCACTACACTACTACTATTATTACTACTACAACCATTACTACTACTACTTCTACTACCATGACTACAATACTACTACTATTACTACTACTACTATGACTACACTACTACTATTACTACTACTACTATTACTACTACTACTACTACTACTACTACTACTATCACTACACTACTACTATTACTACTACTATTCTTCTATAACCACTACAACTATTACTATTATTATTACTACTACCACTACTACCATTACTACTGCTACTTCTACAACTATTACTACACCACTACTACCACTATTACTACACTACTACTACGGCTATTACTACTTCTACTATTACCTCACTTCTACTACTACAACTACCCTACTAATACTACTTATGCTTTTACTACTACTACTTTTATTACTACAACTGTTACTACACTACTACAATTACTACTACTACTATTACTACACTACAACTATAACTACACTATTACTACTATAACAATTACTATTACTACACTACTACTGCTATTACTACTACTATTACTGCACTACCACTTTTACTATATTACAACTATTACTACACTACTACTATTACTACTACTACTATTACCTCACTACTACTACTAAAACTATTTCTACCATACTAATACTACTTATGCTACTACTACTACTATTTTTATTAATTCAACTATTACTACTACAACTATTACTACACTACTACTATTACAACACTACTATACTACTAATACTACTACTAATACTACATTACAACTATTACTACACAACTACTATTACTACTACAACTATTACTACACTACTACTATTAATACATAACAACTTTTACTATACTACTAATCCTACTACTATTACTACATTACAACTATGACAACACAACTACTATTACTACTACTACTATTTATACACTACTACTACTATTACCACTTCTATTACTACACTACTACTATAACTACTAAAACTATTACTACTACTATTAATACTACTACCATTACTACACTATTACTACACTACACTACAACTATTGCTAATAATACTACTTCTACTATTACTACTTCTACTATTACTACTACTTCTATTACTACACTACAACTATGACTACACTACTACTATTACTACTACTATTTATACTACTACCATAACTGCACTACAACTATTACTACACTACACTACAACTATAGCAACTTTTGCTACTAATACTACTTCTACTATTACTACTTCTTCTATTACTACTTCTACTATTACTACACTACTACTATTACTACTTATACTACTACTACTATTGCTACACTACTACTATTACTACTAATACTATTACTTTTACTACACTACAACTAGTACTACACTACTACTATTACAACTACTACTATTACTACTATTACTAAACTACTACTTTTACTACTACAACTATTACTACACTACTACTATTACTTCTACAACTATTACTACTACTACTGTTACTATACTTCAACTATTACTACACTACTACTACAACTTCTACTACTTCTTCAATTATTACTACACTACACTTCTTCTACCATTGCTATTACTACTACTATTGCTGTTTCCACTACTACTTCTACTATAACAGATACTATTTATTACAATATCAAAATAATCTACATGTCTATTGTGTATTCATAAAACGGGCAACCAAAAACCTACTTATTCAATTAGATGACCAATATGACCTCTCATGTATAACGCATTGAATGGGATACGATCCCAATTTTCATTAAATAATTGAGAATTGAAAACCTTATTGACTACGCTTGTCAATCAACCATTTTTTTTGTAAAGATAATCTTATATTTCTATTTTCAGGTTAACAATGGCGGCTCTACAAGATCAACTAAACCAACCAGAATTCATCAACTGGATGAAGGGAGCACTTGCACTTAAGTACATGGATGATGGTCTCGTGAACTTCTCAGAGAAAGAAGTTGGAGCTCTGCAGCATCATATTTGTTCAAAGGTGCGAATGAATCTACCCGCAGGAGCTCACAAACATTGCTCTTCATGTAGTATTGTGAGCTCCAAACGACGCAAATGGATTTGTCCGAAAGGCATTTGCCATAAAATATACAAGTTATTGAAACGTAAACACTTATATGGTAAGGTTGTACTTGAAAACACGAATATAAATACATGGACAGATACTAGCCGATCCTGGGAAATTGGGAAATGTTTTATGCCAACAGGGTATAAGAACAAACAGAGTGCGACAGAAACCGACTGTGCTGGTTTACTCGCTCTTGCCATTAATTGCCTACCTATCAGCAAGAAATTTGATGTGTCGATAACACAGCCAATTCATAAAATCCGAAAGATACCACAATCGGAAATTAATTCAGTTTTACACTCAAATGCTTATTAGTATGCTGTTTGATTTTTAGTGACGTCTTCTTTAATATTTCTGATATTTAGGTAAAAATTCCACATTCATTGTCTAAACAATTTATTTTAGCTTGATTGTGATGTAAACTCAGTGCTTATACGAAGTGCTCTCGAACTTATTTACTGTGAAGAACCAATACTCGGTGTTGGTTTTGAGAGGTTATCGGGTTGAATTTGGAATTGAAAGCGCCAATTCAGGCGTGAGCGGCCAGCACTGTATCCACTTTACTACCAACCCGCTCAGATACTAATACTTACTATGTCTGTAATTTTTCATTTTGATAGTGTTATAAATAATACTTTCTGTAAAAGATTTGTATCAATCTAATTGTAAACGTTTAGTTGTAAACTATAGTTAAAAATGATATATAGTTATGCGCACGTACATGTATCGGGTATGAAACACGCATTGGATTGAATCGGAACATAAAATCAATTAAATCGCCTTACGCTATCTTATTTACAATTGCTATGGTACAATGCGCATGCGTGTTATTTTGTGTTGGGGTGACTCTACCTTTTGAATAATACCCTGCTGTATATATATTCTTATAATTAGATATATTTTCTATTTAATTCCTAGATTATATGTTTGGTTTACATTTCAGATACGAGAAATGAGACACACGATAATGCATTCGGAAAATCTAAGTCTTGAACAAGAAGACCTGGATAATCTTATCAAACACATTAAATCTGTGTTGCAGGATCCTCAAACACTTTTAGATTGTCAAGAAGCCAAAGATGCTGTCAACCGCATATCTGAAGTAAGGAAATTTTAAAATTTTGTAATAAATTGCTATTTTATACATGGTCATTGTTAAACAGAGTTATGCCATTCCCAATATGACATCATTGTCGGAATATGTTCACACTTAGTTAAGGTGTGTTCGAAACATGTTAGATAAATATGATAAAAAAAACGTGTTGTAGATGCTGTTGTATACAGGAGACAAACGCATGTACAAAAAGAAATTACATGTTACATGAATTACATATGAAATTGAAAAAGCTCAGCCTTAGCAAAAAAAAACAAACAGAAACATCGCTTAAAAATACGCTTAAAAAATAAAATACGGTAGCAACATACATACTGAATAAATGCAATAGGGACCGTCGCCTAGGAACGAGACGAAGATAATTAAACTAGAAAGAACTTCTTACGAATGTGTTAGTATATAAATGTGTGTGGTTCAAACAATATATATGCTCAGGCAAAACAAACATAAGGTTAAACAATTGAATATACTTACAAATGTATCCGTTGACTTTGTAGAACATAGAGCAGCGCATGATAATAATTATTAATTATGTTAGGATATGCAATATATAAATAAGGAAAAGTAACATGTTGATTAGTATATAAATTTAAACCACAGTTTGTATTAAGCTATGCCATTGCGCACATGTGTATAACAGGTATTCACAGTAAATTTATACTATTTGTTAAAACTTATTGAGGTAACACTGTTCATGTAGGAGCCACTTTATTTCCTTATATTGTATTTGCTTAAATGTATTGAATCTTAAGAACGTTTGTTTTTTTTAAACTTATCTTGACTTTTCAAAAATGCTGATGGCTTCTTTTCAGCCGTTGTGCTATTAATGTTTATATAGTCTATATATATCAGAAAAAATATTTGTTTTACACTTATGTTTATAGATGTATCAATTGATAAAACTTGAGATTTGTTAGCGAATTGTTTTCTTTTATTTATATCGCAATCTACAAATACTGTTAATTTAAAACAACTAAAGATAAAAACTTTCCTCCGTTTTTGATAGACACATTTTCAACTTGCAATCAATTTTCCCGATTTAAACATTTTCATCAGATGGAGCGTGAAGACTTCAATGTAATGTGTGGTGATTCTATTGAACATCTACATGCATATGTCAGACAACAGGGTATACGGCAATCCCAATACGAAGATCAAACAAAGCAATTCCTGAAGGATTGTACAACAAAAATAAAAAATGAAGTAACACAATCCACGGAAAATGAGCTTGGTAAATTAAGAAACGATTTAAATCAAAGTAATCCTAAATCAGAGATAACATCGGTGAGTAAAGATTTGATTTTATTCTTATTTCTATTGTTAATAAAAAGCATATTTATATGGTTGTCATTCATCGAAAGGAAACTTACTTACGATTTCAGTATTGCTAGAGACGACGGTGTTAAGTGATGTGAAGGTGATATTACCCTGAGTCTGCTTCATTTTTTGGCTGTGTTGTGGGCTTCCAAGATGTTCTTTTATCCTATATTATACATGTACTACTGCTTTTCTTGAGGGATAAATTCATAAGTTCTCAGTTTTAATTTATTGCTGTGTTTAAATTTATATTATTAATTTTCATTAAATTTAGACGTTGGAAATAAGAAATTAGCATTTGAGTAAACGGAATTCATACCATTCGCAAAATTGTCATTCAAGTGAATGTTGTTTGTAATAACCAAGTTAATAATGCAACAAAGCAATCCAAATTATGGCGGACAATTCCCTTAATATTAAAATAGGACTGTGTTTTAAAATGTATGCAATGAATTTAATGTACGTATGGTCTGTACAATTTCAGTTCCAAAATCAGCTTCGTCGTGTGGAAGAAATCGTTGAGAATATAGACGGAAGCGTAAATGAAAGAGATAAAATAATGTCAATAAGAAATGAAATTGATATTGTTCGAACCGGAAATGAAAGTATGAGGTATTTAATTAATGAGCATCAAACTGTCTTGGAGACATTTGATGAACAGTTATCTCATCGTGCAATCGAAAATGACAGAAATGTAATCCGTTCACGAAGGTTGAGGACAGTTTGCAAATGGATTGCTATGGCTGTTGTATTGCTTGTTGCGCATTTATTGAACAATGAAAGAACTGGACGCGGACCAATGCGCCTTATATGAGGTTCATAAAAACAGCAGCAAGAAGATTGAAAAATAAAAACAGTTCCTACTGAATTCTCTAAAAATGATAACCCTATCTATTGATGTACATGCTCTAGTGTCAATTTAATACAAATAAGAATTCATATAACCAACAGTAGACGTAGCAATCAAATTGCATAACCACTAAAGTAGAACAATATAAGAAATGATAAAATAAAAACATACATGGATAATAAGGGTCACCGCCTTGAAACGGTCCGTAGCAAATGATGCCATTGTCAACCTCGCTCCTTCCTCGTCGTCATATCATAAGATAAGAAAGAATAAATACAAATAATCAGTCAGACTATTCACTTACAATATTTACAGCGTGCACATGTGTTTATTGTAAAAGCCATCGCTTAAAAAGTGGTGTTGTGTTTGTTGGCTGATGTAAGTTATAGTTTCAAATTATCTGTTGTAAGTTTAAATCATGGTTCATTTTCAAATTATTTTGACATGACGCGACAAGATGGAGTTGTAACTATTACACAAATTATTGGACAAAATAATTCCATAATAAGATGATATTTAGTTCTTACTCGGTTGTAGGACAATACAAGTATGAAACGCTAGGCTGCAAAGAAATTATAAATCCAACATTTGCAAATGTACGTTTGAAGTGCTAATAAGTTTGACGATAACATTTTCAGTGTAGTCAGCCAATTATTGCACGGACACGATATCTTCTATATTCACCTAGGGCACACGGAGAAATCGAGTATACTGTCAAAAATAAGGGCGTCTTTGTATGTGCAAATCAGTAACTTCTACATCGAGTTATCACCAATTGCCTTGATAGATCTCACACTTGACTTAGAATCTTATTTTGATATTTCCAGTAGTTCAATTAACACCCAATAAAACAAACATCACTATCAACCAGGTTTTTTGGTTTTGGACTTAAAATTCGAAACCAAACTTGACAGATGGAATCCTCAGTCAAGAAAATAGTTTCTGGCCTTCTATGTGGATTTCGCAATGGCATGCTATCTCTGTACAACCAGAACAAGCAACTCAAGGCTAGAGTCAAACAGCTAGGGTCATTTGATAATTTTACCGAGCAGTAAAGCCGTCGAAACTTCGTACGCATTTCCGATATCCCTGAAAATGACAACGGCAACACTTCATATCTCCTGCGATAGAGGACATCAATCGTTCACTTCGAATAGGACGACCATCCACTATCAGGGTCGTCTCGACCCCATGAGCTATTTTAGTCAAGTTTACTTCCTATTGCTATCGACAGAGACTGTTTAATGCTCGCAAATTGGCCAAATACCGTAGTTACAATGGAATCTACATTAATGAAGATATCACCAAATTCCGTACAATGCGCGTAAACTCGTATAGGTTAATAATCCGTGGATTGTGCCTTCAGAGACGAGCATAGAAGAATACAGAGGATCCTTAAGAAGTCTAATTTAGCTCCTTTTCATACGCCTGGTACAATGCCAACTTCAAACGTTAATATACAGATTGAACAAATGTGAATAACACTGCTACTGACAGAATTGTTCATGCTCTGTATGATTGACAAAGTGATGTATATGGTGACATTGCGATACGAAATTATTCCAACACAGCACTCTAATATTATAAAAATATTTACTAAACAATAAAAACTTTGATTAAGTGAATTTTTTTTTTATATATTATTGCAAGAGTATTTTCAGTTGCATTTGTATAACAATAATTATGAACCTTTTGTTACGGAAATGATGAAAGTATGATTAAATGCGGCAAGATCGAAAACATCGAAAAGCCGAAAGTAATTTCGTTCAGTGAATTTATGTTCACAAACATTTAATGGAATTTTAGGCATATTAAAACTATGAAAACTGCACGAATTTCAATGTTTTCAACGGCTGTATAATCAGACTGAAAGTTAAGTATGATAAACACGGAATATACTGGTACGTACATGCACGTGAAATCGACGTTCATGATGTCTATTACGTCTAATGCGCACGTGGTAGTTATAACTGTTTTAGCAAAACTGAAGAAGAGCTTTTCTGATCGCCCAGTGACCGTCGTCCATCCGTTTTTAACTTTTGCTTCAAACGGATGTCACCAAAATTTTGTGTGAAACATTGTTCCATAAAGATCATTCAAATTTGAACCCGCCCTAGCATCTTATCATTTAAAAAATATAAAAAAATCTTCTTCTCCGAAAGTGCAAGTGCAAGGCCTTTGATATTATGCATGTAGTATCAGTAACTCAATCAGTTTCACTCAGATTTGTTCAAGCCATGACCCTAGGGTCAAAATTGGCCCCGCCCGGGGAACATATCGGTTTAACACAGTGACTTTTTTAATTTAAAAATGCTGACCAGCCAAATCTGTTTATATTTTGTATAAATGATCCCTATGAGAAGGGATTTCAAGTGTGTTCAAATAAAGAGGCTAGGGTTTATTAGGGCCCAGTATTTTTTTTACATAGGAATAGTACTGGAAAACAGGAAATTATGTTTTTTTCATCCTTTTTGGTATTATTCCAATAATATTGATGTCTGCAGCATTTTTAGTCATAATAGTTGAGACTGGGCCCTTTAAAGGGAATTTGATAACAGGGTCACATAAAGGGATAAAATTGTGAAATTTCAAAAAAAATATTCTCAAGAACCAACAAACCACATTTTCTTATAGTTAGTTTAAATTATCTTTATAAATAGGGGTTTCAAGTTTGTTCAAATAAAACGGCTGCTAGGTTCCATTGAGGCCCAGTAAGGGGGTTTTGATTTTTACATAGGAATACTATGGGAAAACAGGAAATATGTTTTTCTCATTTTTTAAGTATTATTTCAAACATCTTGATGTCCTGGGCATTGTTTAGTCATTACCGTCGAGACTGGTTTCTTTAAAGCAACACATCCACGTTTGAACTTTTTTAAAAAAAAAAATTAATTGAGTTATGAGCACATTTCCCATACAAACATATAATAAATTAGCTGTATATGAGCATATAAACACAATCCCAAACAAAATGATGCCCAAATTATAATGCGTGACTAACACTTTATAAAACAAGCGTGTAACTCACCCGAGTCAAAAAAAATTGTCAAAATGACTTTCAAGGCAGGTAAAGTACACTTCGCAATAAAACGTGAAGTTTTTTAATACAACTCGCATAATTCAATTTGAAGCCAAGTTGGAATCCTCGGCAATTTAAAAATAATTTATTAAGCGTTTGTCACGCTTTATAATTTGGACATCTTTTTTTTTATAATTCTAAAGCGTTCTGGATAGTGTTTGTTAGCACATATACAGCTCACTGACCATATATTTATGTATGGGAAACGTGCTCACAACTCAACTGAAAAACTTTTTAAAAAAGTTTAAACGTGGATGTGTTGCTTTAAAGCGGAGTTATTACAGGTCGATGTAAAGTTTTCATTTTTGGTCAGTGTATATGTATAACAATATGAAGTTTTGTATATCAGTATATATATAATATGTTCTTGTTTGGTATTTTATAGCGATTGTACATATCATTGATTTTGTATTTTCAATACAGGTAATGCAGGTTAAGGTACTCAATTATGAATTGTTCGCATTCGAAACTGTAATTATCCAATTATACGCTTTACCTCTACTATTCAATGCTGAACTTTCCAAGCTATATGAACTTTGAATCGATTGTATAGCGTGTACAACTGAAGACTTAAAGTATTAAAACTACATTAATTTTGTGGGTATGAATTTGAAAAATATTTAAACTGTGTAAAAATACCGCTCATAATCCAGCTATTGAAGAGGGACGGTAAAACAATATGGAAAGCTCTGTGCGCGAATACATGTGTTGTAAAATGAATGTGATAGAAGACAAATACCATTTTATACTAGTTTTCCCATGTTATAAAGATCTAAAGACACACTATCTACCAAAATATATTTGACGATGACCAAATAGTCAAACATTTAGTATATTAATGACAGAAAATAAAATCCATACTGTTAATAATTTTGAAATATATGTTCATCTGGCCAATGCACGACGTGAAAGAACAAGCAGCGAATAAGCGTGTTTATGGTTAATTATCTTGTTTACGTACATCTTAATATAATTCAATTTGATTTGTTTAATTGTATATAAAATTGTGTATAAAGTGCTTACCTATGCTCTTTTCATAAATTCTATTAAATATACCAGGTGTGAATATATCAAATTTACACTCATCGTCGAATACCAACGACTAATCTATTACGATACTTTTCATTTATATTTAGTCTAAACTTCTGTATATTAAGCCTTTTAACTGTGAAAAGCTGAAAACACAAGTATTGTCGTTTTTGGCCATGGGCGCGGCCATATTGTTCGGATTTGCTCCTTTTTTGATTCCCATTGAAGAGTATCCATTTTGTAAATGCCGTTTTGATTGGCAGTTGTTATTCTCCTCTGTACAAATAAAACGACGTGAAGATGGCGAAGATCCCACGGGTGATGGATGGAAAGTATCGGCATTGTCACCCGGGGTATCCGACGATGATTTACACTATGAATAAATGATCTACTAGTTGGTGAAATTTTGCTATATATTTCTATGTTATTATATGTCATTCTTTTCTCATTATATAACCGCTTAAGTTGTTAAGTATGTTAACATTGTATGATGTTTTGTGCTTAATAAAATAATTGAATTGATTTGTTATTTATTATAAACAATTTCTTGTATCCGCCTATTGAGACATTACGCTTCATTAAACACTGAGTATGATATGTATCGTTTATCCCAGAAACTGATACATGTATCTTACGAATTAAAAAGCAGAGAATTCTATGCCTTTCGAACAATTCATTGCAATTGAACGCTTACTACACTGTGACGTAATTCAAATTTTCAGTTGAACTGACCAATCAACGTGCTGAAATGGGACTTTCCCAACATTGCCGTTTAACGAACCAAATCGGGAAAGCCGGATTCGTTCTACAGACTAATGAGTGATAATGACTGGATTTTTAATGTTAATCAGTTTTAATTTGATGGCATGACAATATTACACATCATGTATTAAGTGCTGGCGCTACTTGAAATAACACCGTTTATTTATAGTAGTCTATAAATTGTTTAGAGGTGTCTCAATGAAACAATTAGAATCAAATTAAATACTTCTAAGTCGTAATATGTCATTTTCTGATACACTTTCTATAATACTATTTAAACCTTATCGTGTATATAACGGATAGTAACCAGCACATGTGTGAAAATTGTATTATATAAAAGTTACCCCCCTTTAAGTGTACATAATTGTACATATTGTTCGATAAAAGTAAATTACACATTTATACTGGTCATACCTTTGTAATAATGGCATCAATAATAAACAGTAATAAAGTAACTCAAGTGTGCTGAGTAATAAACTGTTGCCCGGTACGAACTGTAAACAAATGCCAACGCTAACGGAAGTTGGAGCTTTGCGCATGTCTGGGATATTTTTATTTTTAAAGGTATTCGCTGTAATTGGTATACAAGGGATATATTCAAAATAACCGTTAATTGTTATTAGAGAAGCATTTTAATGGGGTTTTACGCCATTTTCAACACAATTCATATGAAATATGGAATATTAAGTTTTATTGTTAGAGGAAGACCTGTGTGAGTAGAACTATCGTCTTACCGCAAGTAACTGGCAAACTTTACCACAAAACATTTTTGAATCGAACGGGACTCAAACTTACGACCTGAGCGGTGAGAGTTTAAGACGGCGCCTTAGATCTTTCGGCCGCGGAGGAGCTTAGCGTCTCTCGCCACTATTACATTTTCTATTGGGCTCAAGATCTGTAATTATAAAGCGAAAAAAGCATACATTTACCATTTTCCTTTCAAAATTAAAAGTTTTGTCACAGTCATACCTATCAGTTTCAGAAGTAATTATTTGTCATCTCCTCGCTGACGATACGGTTCGAATTAACAATTCTAAAATGACAAAGACATGCCTGGAAAGCTAGTATCAACATCAGTTGTGATTTCTAAAATACTAACCATTTACCACATGGTAGGAAAAAATCACTGCAATACAAAGTCGTGAAAAATAGAAAAAGAGAACATAACTTTTATTTCCATCTCCTTCATTTGTTAAATGTTAATTATGGTGTGAGTCCTTAAGCTTTCATCTATATTTGAGCCCGTGTGGTTCCGGCTAAGAATAGAATCACTGTTGATCTCTTCAGCGGGGTAGGAATCCTCCAAATGGGTGTCATGTTCATTTTATCATTTTTTGTCATGTTCACTAATGTGGTTAAATTATCAACCCCTGTGTGGTTCCAGGGAGCCATGAGTGATGGCAAGAATAGGATCACTGTGGCTTAAGCATGTCGTAAAAAGCGACAAATTGAGTAATACGATAGAATTTGCTGAAACTCTGCAGTTCTGCAGGTATCAAGGTTCTAGGTTCATTCTGCATATTCATTTGTTGATGTATTTTTTTAATCTGTATGTTAATTTGTTGTTTTTTTACATGTAGAGTGAACCTGGAATCTTTCTTCCTGTTGGCGTCGAATAACCTATAATGTGTTGGTACGCCGTAAAACCCTATTCATTCATTCATCTATATTTGTATCAAGTTGTCATTGTCTTGTTGTTGCATGGCGATTAGCTACTCTTTCAACAATGTTAAGTCATATTGCGACGGTTTCTACTTGAGAAAGTATTCTAATCGCTGCCACACTGTAATATCATACCGCAGACACCCCACTAAGTCATATTATACCAATAACAAGCAAGCAAGTTTCTTGTAGCATGAGAGTTTAAGTTTGTATTACAATAGGGAAGTACAAGAAATACAAATGGCGGATCTACATGTAAGTCATATTATACCAATTGCAAGCTAGCAAGTTTTGTAGCATGAGCATATAAGTTCGTATTACAATAGGGAAGTACAAGAAATCCAATTGGCGGATCCAGGAATGAGGCGCATTTATAGTGTCAGGTGTAATAGAAGTTATATTGATTTTGTCTGTTTCAGTATTTAGCGTCGTTTTTATGCCATAGAGAGCTAACAGATGACCATTTAACCTAACCACTATTTCCTGGAACCCTGGAAGATTAACCAGTACTAGAACACACCCATCTCCGTAAGGAGATAACTTCCCATTTCAATCAGCGATGAGAAACGAATGACAACGAGGCATAATGTCGTATATCAATCATTATGAAGTCTCTGGCCTGGCGGGAATTCAAACTCAAAACCCTTCTGTTGATAGTCTGACGCGTTACCGACTGAACATTGACAATGATTTTTATTGCCGTCCATAGGAAGTAGATATACATGTCTGATTTTTAATGAAATTAACTGTTTCTTCAGATGAACTTTTACGTGCATGGACTAAGTACACATGTACTCAACTTCGACAAAGTCAGTGGCATAATTATTATGTTCATAGTGTTTTTGCACTTTTTTAATCTACCTTTTATTTTCTCGCGAATGCGTGGAATTATCTCCTGGAAATGCCTTCAGAAGCAGGTACTGCATCCAGACGCCCCTAAACACATCCACACATTCACCCACACTCCTTAGAACCGGGTGAGCTTGAATCATTTTAGCTACGCTACTGATATTGATGATAGTTACGTTCTGTTGACAAAACACACGCTACTCGGATGAGGATTCAAACTGACGACCCCTGGAATGAAAGTAAGACGCGCTACTGACTGCGCCCGACTATACGGAAGTACTACGGGTGTTGCATGCTGCTTATTTTGTTTTTAAAAGTCCTAATGTATACCGCTATAAGAGTTATATAATGTATCATATTTTGTCATGTTTGGGGTGTTTTTTGGTGTTGATTTTAATATTTTTGATGTTATGTATTTTATTGAAGTCATTGATGTATGTTGTGATCTTTTTATTGAACCAAATGTCATATCTAACTTCTCCTTTTGAATCAGGTTAATTTATATTAAGTATAGTGAATTGATGTGAATAACAGTTATGTATTGAAGAAATACGGACACCCTAGAATGGTCCGCTGTTGCCGAGTGGTTTAAGGCACTGCCGGTTAACGACCTCACCTCTCACCACTGAGGTCGTGGGTTTGAGTCCAGCTCAGCACAAACAATGTATGAGAAAGGTTGCCAATTACTTGCAAAAAAAACGATGGTTCTACTCAGACTCATTCTGGTGTGTTGAGTCACCAATAAAACGGGATACGTCACATGTAACCTGCCATGTGTTGAACGATAGAGTTAAAACCCATTTGAAAAAGTGTTGAAAGAATGAAACATTTTTTCAACATAGAATATAAAACATTTTTATTTAATTTGGAAGGTTTGTGGATTATATGTGATTAAGGAAGACACATTTACCCATACATATATATTGCTGTTTATTTATTTATTTATTTATACATTTTAACAAAAGAATATGAAATTAAATATTAATAGTACTCATATATAATTTTACAGGAATTAATGTAATATTACGTATCATTGAATAGGTTCCTCCGTGGCCGAGTGATCTAAGGTGCCTTCTCAAGATCGCTAACCTCTCACCGCTGAGGTTGTCAGTTCGAGTTCTGCTCGGTCAATAAACTTTATATGAGATCGTTAACCAGTAACTGTTGATGGTTCCTTTCATTACGAGGTATTCAATAAAAATGAACTATCAGACTATCAACCGAGGGGTCTTGAGTTTGAATCCCCGCCAGGCCAGTCTTCATGATGATTGACATACTACATTACACCTCGTTGTCATTCGACTCTCTCCGCTGATTAAAATGGGAAAGTTATTTCCTTTGGGAGATTGGTGTTTTCTAGTACTGGTTAATCCTTAAGGATTCCAGGAAATAGTGGTTGGGTTAACCAATCGTCTGTTAGCTCTCGATGACATAAAACGACGCTAAATATTGAAACAGACAAAATCAATATAACTTCAATTACACCTGACAATATCTATGCGCCTCATTCCTAGATCCGCAAATTGAATTGCTTGTACTTCCCTATTTAAATACGAACTTACACTCCCATGGTACTGTTACCAGACCCCGATCTCTCTCTCTCTTTCTCTCTCTCTTTCTCTCTCTCTCTCATTAGTTAAGGTCATCCCCTTTGTACGCATCATAATAATTTATTCTTGATTTTGTTATTATTGATATATTTTTTGTTATGAGTTTAGCATATATTTGTTTGTGAAAATTGATTAAAACCATGTTTATTTGAAAACGATATACATATATAATACATATATCGTATATCATTAAAATTGATTGTTAAACTCTGCCGGAATTTTCAAAATTTGAACGGCCAAAAATTGGCACAAGTTATTAGAAAAGATACATTTCAAGACCTTATCGCTGCTTATATATTAAAAAATATTACCATATTTTGTTTCGACTTTTCACGATCGTTGTTTCGACTTTTCACGATCGTAGTTTCGACATTTCACCTTCGTAGTTTCGGCATTTCACGATCGTTGTTTCGACTTGTTTCAACTTTTCACGTTCGTTGTTTTGACTTTTCACCGTCGTAGTTTCGACTTTTCACCATCTTTGTTTCGACTTTTCACGATCGTAGTTTCGATTTTTCACCATCGTAGTTTCGAAATTTCATCGTCGTTGATTCGATATTTCACGATCGTTGCTTCGACTTTTTACGATCGTTGTTTCGACTTTTCACCGTCGATAATTTGACATTTCATGATCGTTGTTTCGAATTGTTTAAAACTTTTCACGATCGTTGTTTCGACTTTTCACCATCGTAGTTTCAGCTTTTCACAGATGTTGTTTCGACTTTTCACGATCGTTGCTTCTAATTTTCACCATCATAATTTCGACTTTTCACCATCGTAGTTTTGGCTTTTCACCGTCGTTTCGACATTTCACGATCGTTGTTAAGACTTGTTTCGACTTTTCACGATCGTTATATCGACTTTTCACCATCGTAGTTTCGACTTTTCACGATCGTTATTTCGACTTTTCACCATCCTAGTTTCGACTTTTCACCGTCTTAGTTTCGACTTTTCACGATCATTGTTTAGACTTGTTTCGACTTTTCACTATCGTTGTTTCGACTTTTCACCGTCGTTGTTGTGACATTTCACGATCGTTGTTTCGAATTGTTTCGACTTTTCACGATCGTTGTTTCGACTTTTCACAGTTTTGTTCTGGGTTCGAAATCCGGTTCTTAATACATCTGATTCATGTATTTGTTAAAAGTATTGAATAAATAACAATCATTCCCCCCTAAAACTAACTAAAATAGAACATTCGATTTTTAAAATAAAAAAGAAAGTTCAGGGGTCTACTCCAATCAGCTTAGAACACCACACTCTCTCAGTGCTCACTGTGTATGACATACCGGGTTTAAAACCCAGTGAAAGTTCATTTTATATGATACATGGTATAGTTCAATAAAAACGTGAAAAAGTCACACAATATTCGGAAGTAAATAACAATCACTTTTCTCTAAAAGACAGGACCTGATCAATGCACCAACATGCACGATTTTGCAAAATTTCCAAGGAGAGTCCACCTCTATGGCAAGAAGAGAAACCGTTCCGGTACTCTTTCCCAAGCCGCGTGCATCTCCTAGCCCCAACTAATGATTTTCATCGATATAAATTCCTTTCCTAGCCTTTCTGGATACATCCCTACTCTTTTTCTTAACAAAAATATACAAGAATGCAGAATTTGGTTTTCAATTTTTGTTTTCGGGGAGGCCCCCTGTACCAGGGAACTCACCCACTCATATGCCCCGCATCTTCCAACCCATAACTTAAGATACATGTACCGGGGTTGAAATCCAACAATATATACTCATAAAATCTCCTTATAATGCAGCATTTAGATAAGATATCAAAATGTTTCAGGATATCCCCTTCACCCCCATCCCGCCCAGCGGAAGGGAGACACATCCTCATACACTCATTCCACTGCCCCCCACCCCACCACCTCCAATAATTGAAACGCTCCTACGACCATGGCAACTGTACCGCTTAATACCAGTGATGTATAATACATGTATACCTGCGATAAATATATCACTGATAAAACGATAACGAAAGTACAAAGTTTAACATATGGCTGTTATAGTTCACCACTACTAGCTATGGCGGAGAATCGAACATACGTCCCTCTGATCTGCTATGTCGGAGGACCAATCCCAGGTCCCTCTGATCTGCTATGGAGGAAGATCAAACCCACGTCTCTGGTCTGCTATGTGTGAGGATCGAACCCACGTCTCTCTGATCTGCTATGGGTGAGGATCGACCCCCCCCCGTCCCTCTGATCTGTATATCGTGAGGATCAAATCCACGTCCATCTGATCTGCCATGGGTGAGGATTAAACCCTCGTCTCTCTGATCTGCTATGGGTGAAATCGAACCGACGTCTCTCTGATCTTCAATGGGTGAGGATCGAACCCACGTCCCTCAGATCTGCTATTGGTGAGGATCAAACAGACATATATCTCATCTGCTATGGGTAAGGATCAAACCGACGTCACTCTCATCTGCTATTGCGGAGGATCAAACCCTCGTCAATCTGATCTGTTATGGGTAAGGATCAAACCCACGTTTCTGTGATCTGTTATGGGAAAAGATCGATCACACGTTTCTCTCATCTGCTATGGGTGAGGAACGAACCAACATTCCTCTGATCTGATATGGGTGAGGATCGAACCCACGTCTCTTTCATCTGCTTTGGGTGAGGATCAAACCCACGTTTCTGTGATCTGCTATGAGAAAGGATCGATCACACGTCACTCTCATCTGCTATGGCGGAGGATCAAATTCTCGTCTCTCTGATCTGTTATGGGTAAGGATCAAACCCACGTTTTTGGGATCTGCTATGGGAGAGGATCGATCACACGACCCTCTCACCTGCTCTTGGTGACGAACGAACCAACATCCCTCTGATCTGCTGTGGGTGAGGATATTACCCACGTCCTTCTGATCTACTATGGATGAGGATAAACCCCTCGTCTCTATGAACTGCTAATGGTGAAGATCGAACATACGTCTCCCTGATCTGCAATAGGTGAGGATCGAACCCACGTCCATCTCATCTTCTACTGGTGAAGATCGAATCCACGTCTCTTTAATCTGCTATGGGTGAGGATCAAATCGACATCCCCCTGATCTGCTATGGATGAGGATCGAACCAACGTTTCTACGATCTGCTATGGGTGAGGATCGAACCAACGCCCCTCTCATCTGCTATGGGTGATGATCGAACACACGTCTCTCGTCTGCTGTGGCGGAGGATAAAACTCACGTCCTTCTGATCTGCTATGGCTGCGGATCGGCCCTCGTCCCTCTGATCTACTATGGGTGAGGATAAAACCCACGTTTCTCTGATCTGCTATGGGTGAGAATCATAGCGACATACCTTTGATCTGCTATGGGTGAGAATCGAAACCACGTCCCTATCATTTGCTATATGTGAGGAACAAACAAACGTCACTCTGATCTGCTATGGGTAAGTATCGAACCAACGTCCCTCTGATCTGCTATGGGTAAGTATCGAACCAACGTCCCTCTGATCTGCTATGGGTAAGGATCGAACCCACGTCCCTCTGATCTTCTATGGATGATGATCGAACACACGTCTCTCATCTGCAATGGTGGAGGATCAACCCCACGTCCTTCTGATCTGCTATGGTTGATGATCGGCCCGTCGTCTCTCTGATCTGCTATGGGTGAGGATCGACCCCACGTCTCTCTGATCTGCTATAGGTGATGATGAAACCCATGTCTCTCTGATCTGCTATGGGTGATGATCAAACCCACGTCTGTCATCTGCTATGGGTGAGACCCCAAGTCTCTCTGATCTGCAATAGGTGATGATCAAACCCATGTCTCTCTGATCTGCTATAGGTGATGATCAAACCCACGTCTCTCTGATCTGCTATGGGTGATGATCAAACCTTAGTTTCTGATCTGCTATGGGTGAAGATTGACCCAACATCTCTCATCTGCCATGGTGGATGAACGAACCCACACCCTTCTGATCTGCTATGTGTAAGAGGTTGACCCCTCGTCTCTCTGATCTGCTATGTTTGATGATCGAACCCACGTCATTCTGACCTGCTATTGTTAAGTATCGAACCTACATCCCCCTGATCTGCTATGAGAGAGAATCGAACCCATGTCGTGCAATGGCGGAGGATAGATACCTTGTCCCTCTGAACTTCTATGACGGCGGATCGAACCCACGTCCTTCTAATCTGCTATGACGGAGGATCGAAACCACGTTACTCTGATCTGCTATGACGGAGGATCGAAACCACGTCCTTCTGATCTGCTATAGTGTGGATCGAACCAACGTCATTCTAACCTGCTATTGATGAGGATCGAATCCACGTCCTTCTGATCTGCTATGACGGAGGATCGAAACAACGTCCCTCTGATCTGCTATGACAAAGGATCGAAACCACGTCTCTCTGATCTGCTATTGTTGATGATCGAACCCACGTCCTTCTGATCTGCTATGAGTGATGATCGAACACTCATCTCTCTGTTCTGCAATGGCGGAAGATCGAACCCACGTCCTTCTGATCTGCTATGACGGACGATCGAAACCACGTCCTTCTGATCTGCTATGACGGACGATCGAACCCACGTCCTTCTGATCTGCTATGACGGACGATCGAACCCACGTCCCTCTGATCTGCTATGACAAAGGATCAAAACCACGTCTCTCTGATCTGCTATTGTTGATGATCGAACCCACGTCCTTCTGATCTGCTATGAGTGATGATTGAACCCTCGTCTCTCTGTTCTGCAATGGCGGAAGATCGAACCCACGTCCCTCTGATCTGCTATGAGGAAGTATCAAACCCAATTCGTCTGATCCCGGGTCCGATATTTTACCATTATTATTTTCACATCTCATGTTATGTTATTTTATATTATTTTACACAATAATTGTTTTTCATATAATGATTGATACGCCAGTGTGACAATGCTGAGAATACAGTTTAAGCAGATGATGAAACAAACCTTCAGTAACCATGGTAACATCCAACCTACCGCAACAGACGGTATCAACCTCATCATAGTAGACCCCGTTGTTATGGTTACCCATATTCGTATCGGTAAATTAACTGTCAAGTTTATTTCTTATTATGCATTTGATTTGTTTTTAATTAATGTAGTCGATTATCCAAATGAAATAGATTTCATAAATTGTTGTATTCATTTTGTTGTTTTTTTATTTGAAGAACGTGCATGCAGTATACTCAGTAGGCCGTTAGCTCATGAAAGAATACACACATATATCAACAAATTAGTGTCGTAATACAGGTGTGTTATGACACAAAATTCAAATTCGAGAAAAAAAAAAAAATAAAATATGTTTTGTTTTAAAGATGCATCACCTATAACTTTCTATTCTGTAAAAGATGAAATGTGTATTGACTCACAAAGAGGAAGGTCCTATTCGAAGATAATGGTTGATTCCGTCCTGATAGCAAGACCTTAATACTTTTATCTAATTTTTCAATATTTTGTTATTTAATAAACAAATAGCAATGCATTTTGATTTCAAATTCAAACGCTACAAGCATTATAACACACACCGCATTTGCCTTTTAATTGCAGCCGGAAAATGGCCGGTCAGTCAGAACTTGGCCCGATTTTATTACCACCGCAATCCCATTAGGCACTATTTGAAAGCAATGGCGACATCCTTACGGTGAATGGAAATGTTTTTAACACGTGGTCTTGACATTTCAATATGAAAGCGCCTACATTCAATTTCTAAAAAGGCCCTTATATAGGTATCGGTCGCTTATGCGACCTAACCAAAAAGTAGCACATTATCTAGCTTATGTAAACATACCGCCTTATAAATCGATGTTATTTCATGTTACCGAAGTTTGGCAATCTTTTGCGAGTGTAAATTTAAATTTGCCAATATGGGGCAACGCATTTTCTACGGTGTACACTTTGGGCCATCGGTGAATATTTATTTAATTAAGTAAAATTAAAACAACAAAACTATGTTGATGAAAAGTAAGAACAACGGTAGTGAAAAGTCGAAACAACAATGATCAGTTGAAACTAAATTGGTGGAAAGTCGATGGTGAAAAATCAAAAGTACCATAGTGAAAAGTAGAAATTGTTTCGACTTTTCACCATCGTTGTTTCGGGTTTCTTCACCATCGTAGTTTCGACATTTAACCATAATTGTTTTTACTTTTCACCACGGTAGTTTCGTTGTTTCTACTTTACTTTATTTAATAAAAATGCCGCGATGGCCCTAATGGGACGCCGTAGTTTTCGGAAAACCATGTCACGCGATATGTACCCACTGATTAATACCTATGACGTATACTACATGTAAATATGTTATACATGAATATTTATATATCAATGATAATACGAGAACGAAAGTTAAACAAATTATACTTGTCAGGGCTAGAATTTAACTTTTTGTGCACTGGCAATTTTGGGCAGTGCCTAAAATTTCAACTGGCCAAATTTAAAACCAACTAGCCAAACCAATTTTCGCAGAAACTTGTAGTCCTGAATGTCTAAACAAACCCAAAATTAATTGTTTCAAAGCCCATGTATTATTTTATATGCATTATTAGCCTGTTTTTTTATTTTATAGACAATGGTATCAAGGTTAGCTGGGCCGGATATGCTCAGTCGGTTACACGTCTGACTATCAATCCCGGGATCGTGAGTTCAAATCCCTCGCCCGGCAACAGTCTCTGTGATGATTGATATACGACATTGTGTCTCATTATCATTCGTCTCTCACCACTGATGCAAATGGGAAAGTTATCAGTTACTTGCGGAGATACGGTGTGCTCGAGTACTGGTTAATCCCAGGAAACAGTGGTTACGTTAACTGATCGTCTGTTAGCCCTCGATGGCATATAAATTAAGCTAAATATTCAATCAATGTATCAAGGTTATTATATATGTTGAGAGAGACGTGGGTTCAATCCTCACCCATAGCATATGAGACGGACGTGGGTTCGACACTCGACCATAGCAGATCAGAGAGACCTGTGGTCGATCCTCACCCATAGCAGATCAGAGAGACGTGGGGTCCACCTCTTACCAATAGCAGATCAGAAGCCGTGGTTTCGATCATTTGCCATGGCAGATGAGAGAGACGTGGGATCGATCCTCACCCATAGCAGATGAGAGACGTGGGTTCCATCACCCCCCATAGCAGATCAGAGAGACGCGGGTTTGTTTATCACCCATAGCAGATCAGAGAGACGTGGGTTTGATCCTCACCTATAGCAGATAAGACAGACGTGGGTTTGATCCTCACCCTTAGCAGATAAAACAGAAGTGGGTTTGATCCTCACCCATAGCAGATCAGAGAGACGTGGGTTTGATCCTCATCCATAGCAGATCAGACAGACGTTGGTTTGATCCTCATCCATAGCAGATAAGAGAGACGACGGGCCGATCCTTAACCATAGCTGATCAGAAGGACGTAGGTTTGATCCTCCGCCATAGCAGATGAGAGACCTGTGTTATATCATCATCAATAGCAGATCAGAGGGACGTGGGTTCGATCCTCACTCATAGCAGATCAGAGGGACGTTGGTTCGATACTCACCCATAGCAGATCAGAGTGACATTGGGACGTTCCTCACACATAGCAGATGAGATGGACTTGGTTTCGCTCCTCACCCATAGCAGATCAAAGGGACGTCGCTATGATTCTAACCCATAGCAGATCAAAGAAACGTGGGTTTTATCCTCACTGATAACTGATCAGAGAGACGAGGGCCGATCTTCACCCATAGCAGATCAGAAGGACGTGTGTTTTATCCTGCGTCACAGAAGATTAGAGACGTTTGTTCGATCATCACCCATAGCAGATGAGAGGGGCGTTGGTTCGATCCTCATCCATAGAAGATGAGAGGGATGTGGTTTCGATCCTCACCCATAGCAGATCATAGAAACGTTGGTTCGATCCTCATCCATAGCAGATCAGAGGGATGTCGTTTTGATCGTCACCCATAGCAGATAAGAGAGACGTGGGTTCGATACTCATCCATAGCAGATCAGAGGGATGTCGTTTTGATCGTCACCCATAGCAGATAAGAGAGACGTGGGTTCGATACTCATCCATAGAAAATGAGATGGACGTGGGTTCGATCCTCACCAATTGGAGATCAGGGAGACGTGGGTTCGATCCTTACCCATTGCAGATCAGGGAAACGTGGGTTCGATCCTCATCCATAGCAGTTCAGAGAGACGAGGGGTTTATCCTCATCCCTAGTAAATCAAAAGGATGTGTGTTTGATCCTCACCCATAGCAATACACGATTTTGCAAAATTTCCAAGGAGAGTCCTCCTCTATGGCAAGAAGAGAAACCGTTTTGGTACTCTTTCCCAAGCTGCGTGCATCTCCTAGCCCCAACTAATGATTTTCATCGATATAAATTCCTTTCCTAGCCTTTCTGGATACATCCCTACTCTTTTTCTTAACAAAAACATACAAGAATGCAACATTTGGTTTTCAATTTTTTTTTTCGGGGAGGAACCCTGTACCCGGGAACTCACCCACTCATATGCCCCGCATCTTCCAACCCATAACTTAAGATACATGTACCGGGGTTGAAATCCAACCATATTTACTCATAAAATCTCCTTATAATGCAGCATTTTGATAAGTTATCAAAATGTTTCAGGATATCCCCTTCACCCCCATCCCGCCCAGCGGAAGGGAGATCTCATACACTCATTCCACTGCCCCCCACCCCACCACCCCCAATAATTGAAACGCTCCTACGACCATGGTAACTGTACCGCTTAATACCAGTGATGTATAATACATGTATACCTGCGATAAATATATCACTGATAATACGATAACGAAAGTACAAAGTTTAACATATACTATGTCAGTCATTATATAGGCAAGTAGCATTGAGAAGACGGACACATGGCTGTTATAGTTCACCACTACTAGCTATGGCGGAGAATCGAACATACGTCCCTCTGATCTGCTATGTCGGAGGACCAATCCCAGGTCCCTCTGATCTGCTATGGAGGAAGATCATACCCACGTCTCTGGTCTGCTATGTGTGAGGATCGAACACACGTCTCTCTGATCTGCTATGGGTGAGGATCGACCCCCACGTCCCTCTGATCTGTATATCGTGAGGATCAAACCCACGTCCATCTGATCTGCCATGGGTGAGGATTAAACCCCCGTCTCTCTGATCTGCTATGGGTGAAATCGAACCGACGTCTCTCTGATCTTCAATGGGTGAGGATCGAACCCACGTCCCTCTGATCTGCTATTGGTGAGGATCAAACAGACAGATATCTCATCTGCTATGGGTAAGGATCAAACCGACGTCACTCTCATCTGCTATTGCGGAGGATCAAACCCTCGTCTCTCTGATCTGTTATGGGTAAGGATCAAACCCACGTTTCTGTGATCTGTTATGGGTGAGGAACGAACCAACATTCCTCTGATCTGATATTGGTGAGGATCGAACCCACGTCTCTTTCATCTGCTTTGGGTGAGGATCAAACCCACGTTTCTGTGATCTGCTATGAGAGAGGATCGATCACACGTCACTCTCATCTGCTATGGCGGAAGATCAAACCCTCGTCTCTCTGATCTGTTATGGGTAAGGATCAAACCCACGTTTTTGGGATCTGCTATGGGAGAGGATCGATCACACGACTCTTTCACCTGCTCTTGGTGACGAACGAACCAACATCCCTCTGATCTGCTATGGGTGAGGATCTTACCCACGTCCTTCTGATCTACTATGGATGAGGATAAACCCCTCGTCTCTATGAACTGCTAATGGTGAAGATCGAACATACGTCTCCCTGATCTGCAATAGGTGAGGATCGAACCCACGTCCATCTCATCTTCTACTGGTGAAGATCGAATCCACGTCTCTTTAATCTGCTTTGGGTGAGGATCAAAACGAAATCCCTCTGATCTGCTATGGATGAGGATCGAACCAACGTTTCTACGATCTGCTATGGGTGAGGATCGTAACCACGTCCCTCTAATCTGCCATGGGTGAGGATCGAAACCACGTCCCTCTCATCTGCTATGGGTGAGGATCGAACCAACGCCCCTCTCATCTGCTATTGGTGATGATCGAACACACGTCTCTCGTCTTCTGTGGCGGAGGATAAAACTCACGTCCTTCTGTTCTGCTATTGCTGAGGATTGGCCATCGTCACTCTGATCTACTATGGGTAAGGATAAAACCCACATTTCTCATGTCTGTTATTGGTGAGAATCATAGCGACGTCCCTTTGATCTGCTATGGGTGAGAATCGAAACCACGTCCCTCTCATTTGCTATGTGTGAGAAACAAACAAACGTCATTCTGATCTGCTATGGGTAAGTATCGACCCAACACTCCTCTGATCTGCTATGGGTAAGTATCGAACCAACGTCCCTCTGATCTGCTATGGGTAAGGATCGAACACACGTCCCTCTGATCTTCTATGGATGATGATCGAACACACGTCTCTCATCTGCAATGGTGGAGGATCAAACTTCACGTCCTTCTGATCTGCTATGGTTGATGATCGGCCTGTCGTCTCTCTGATCTGCTATAGGTGAGGATCAAACCAACGTTTCTCTGATCTGCTAAAGGTGATGATCAAACCCATGTCTCTCTGATCTGCTATGGGTGATGATCAAACCCACGTCTCTCATCTGCTATGGGTGAGGATTGACCCCACGTCTCTCTGATCTGCTATGGGTGAGGATCGACCCCACGTCTCTCTGATCTGCTATAGGTGATGATCAAACCCACGTCTCTCTGATCTGCTATTGTTGATGATCGAACCCTCGTCTCTCTGTTCTGCAATGGCGGAAGATCGAACCCACGTCCCTCTGATCTGCTATGAGGAAGTATCAAACCCAATTCGTCTGATCCCGGGTCCGATATTTTACCATTATTATTTTCACATCTCATGTTATGTTATTTTATATTATTTTACACAATAATTGTTTTTCATATAATGATTGATACGCCAGTGTGACAATGCTGAGAATACAGTTTAAGCAGATGATGAAACAAACCTTCAGTAACCATGGTAACATCCAACCTACCGCAACAGACGGTATCACCTCATCATAGTAGACCCCGTTGTTATGGTTACGCAAAGACGTGACGACCCATATTCCTATCGGTAAATTAACTGTCAAGTTTATTTCTTATTATGCATTTGATTTGTTTTTAATTAATGTAGTCGATTATCCAAATGAAATAGATTTCATCAATTGTTGTATTCATTTTGTTGTTTCTTTATTTGAAGAACGTGCATGCAGTATACTCAGTAGGCCGTTAGCTGAAAGAATACACACTCGTATATAAACAAATTAGTGTCGTAATACAGGTGTGTTATGACACAAAATTCAAATTAAAAAAAAAAATAAAATATGTTTTGATTTTAAGATACATCACCTATAACTTTCTATTCTGTAAACGATGAAACGTGTATTGACTCACAAAGAGGAAGGTCCTATTCGAAGATAATGGTTGATTCCGTCCTGATAGCAAGACCTTGATACTTTTATCTAATTTTTCAATATTTTGTTATTTAATATACAAATAGCAATGCATTTTGATTTCAAATTCAAACGCTACAAGCATTATAACACACACCGCATTTGCCTTTTAATTGCAGCCGGAAAATGGCCGGTCAGACAGAACCTGGCCCGATTTTATTACCACCGCAATCCCATTAGGCACTATTTGAAAGCAATGGCGACATCCTTACGGTGAATGGAAATGTTTTTAACACGTGGTCTTTACATTTCAATATGAAAGCACCTACAATCAATTTCTAAAAAGGCCCTTATATAGGTATCGGTCGCTTATGCGACCTAACCAAAAAGAAGCACATTATCTAGCTTATGTAAACATACCGCCTTATAAATCGATGTCATTTCATGTTATCGAAGTTTGGCATCCTTTCGCAAGTGTAAATTTAAATTTGCCAGTATGGGGCAACGCATTTTCTACGGTGTACACTTTGGGCCATCGGTGAATATTTATTTAATTAAGAAAAATTAAAACAACAAAACTATGTTGATGAACAGTAAGAACAACGGTAGTGAAAAGTCGAAACAACAATGATCAGTTGAAACTAAATTGGTGGAAAGTCGATGGTGAAAAATCAAAAGTACCATAGTGAAAAGTAGAAATTGTTTTGACTTTTCACCATCGTTGTTTCGGGGTTCTTCACCATCGTAGTTTCGACATTTAACCATAATTGTTTCTACTTTTCACCACGGTAGTTTCGTTGTTTCTACTTTACTTTATTTAATAAAAATGCAGCGATGGCCCTAATGTGACACCGTAGTTTTCGGAAAACCATGTCACGCGATATGTACCCACTGATTAATACCTATGACGTATACTACATGTAAATATGTTATACATGAATATTTATATATCAATGATAATACGATAACGAAAGTTAAACAAATTATACTTGTCAGGGCTAGAATTTAACTTTTTTGTGCACTGGCAATTTTGAGTAGTGCCTAAAATTTCAACTGGCCAAATTTAAAACCAACTAGCAAAACCAATTTTCGCAGAAACTTGTAGTCCTGAATGTCTAAACAAACCCAAAATTAATTGTTTCAAAGCCCATGTATTATTTTATATGCATTATTAGCCTGTTTTTTTATTTTATAGACAATGGTATCAAGGTTAGCTCGGCCCGATATGCTCAGTCGGTTACACGTCTGACTATCAATCCCGGGATCGTGAGTTCAAATCCCCCGCCCGGCAACAGTCTCTGTGATGATTGATATACGACATTGTGTCTCATTATCATTTGTCTCTCACCACTGATGCAAATGGGAAAGTTATCAGTTACTTGCGGAGATACGGTGTGCTCGAGTACTGGTTAATCCCAGGAAACAGTGGTTAGGTTAACTGATCGTCTGTTAGCCCTCGATGGCATATAAATGAAGCTAAATATTCAATCAATGTATCAAGGTTATTATATATGTTGAGAGAGACGTGGGTTCAATCCTCACCCATAGCATATGAGACGGACAGGGGTTCGACACTCACCCATAGCAGATCAGAGAGACCTGTGGTCGATCCTCACCCATAGCAGATCAGAGAGACGTGGGGTCCACCTCTTACCAATAGCAGATCAGAAGGCGTGGTTTCGACCATTTGCCATGGCAGATGAGAGAGACGTGGGATCGATCCTCACCCATAGCAGATGAGAGACGTGGGTTCCATCATCCCCCATAGCAGATCAGAGAGACGCGGGTTTGTTTATCACCCATAGCAGATCAGAGAGACTTGGGTTTGATCCTCACCTATAGCAGATAAGACAGACGTGGGTTTGATCCTCACCCATAGCAGATAAAACAGAAGTGGGTTTGATCCTCACCCATAGCAGATCAGAGAGACGTGGGTTTGATCCTCACCCATAGCAGATCAGACAGCGTTGGTTTGATCCTCATCCATAGCAGATCAGAGAGACGTGGGATCAATCCTCACCCATAGCAGATGAATGACGTGGGTTCCATCATCCCCCATAGCAGATCAGAGAGACGCAGGTTTGTTTATCACCCATAGCAGATCAGAGAGACGTGGGTTCCATCATCCCCCATAGCAGATCAGAGAGACGCGGGTTTGTTTATCACCCATAGCAGATCAGACAGACGTTGGTTTGATCCTCATCCATAGCAGATAAGAGAGACGACGGGCCGATCCTTAACCATAGCAGATCAGAAGGACGTAGGTTTGATCCTCCGCCATAGCAGATGAGAGACCTGTGTTATATCATCATCGATAGCAGATCAGAGGGACATGGGTTCGATCCTCACTCATAGCAGATCAGAGGGACGTTGGTTCGATACTCACCCATAGCAGATCAGAGTGAAGTTGGTTGGTTCCTCACACATAGCAGATGAGAGGGACTTGGTTTCGCTCCTCACCCATAGCAGATCAAAGGGACGTCGCTATGATTCTAACCCATAGCAGATCAGAGAAAGGTGGGTTTTATCCTCACTGATAGCCGATCAGAGAGACGAGGGCCGATCTTCACCAATAGCAGATCAGAAAGACGTGTGTTTTATCCTGCGTCACAGAAGATGAGAGACGTTTGTTCGATCATCACCCATAGCAGATGAGAGGGGTGTTGGTTCGATCCTCATCCATAGAAGATGAGAGGGATGTGGTTTCGATCCTCACCCATAGCAGATCATAGAAACGTGGGTTCGATACTCATCCATAGCAGATCAGAGGGATGTCGTTTTGATCTTCACCCATAGCAGATAAGAGAGACGTGGGTTCGATACTCATCCATAGAAAATGAGACGGACGTGGGTTCGATCCTCACCAATTGGAGATCAGGGAGACGTGGGTTCGATCCTTACCCATTGCAGATCAGGGAAACGTGGGTTCGATCCTCATCCATAGCAGTTCAGAGAAACGAGGGGTTTATCCTCATCCCTAGTAAATGAAAAGGATGTGTGTTTGATCCTCACCCATAGCAATACATGATTTTGCAAAATTTCAAAGGAGAGTCCACCTCTATGGCAAGAAGAGAAACCGTTTTGGTACTCTTTCCCAAGCTGCGTGCATCTCCTAGTCCCAACTAATGATTTTCATCGATATAAATTCCTTTCCTAGCCTTTCTGGATACATCCCTACTCTTTTTCTTAACAAAAACATACAAGAATGCAACATTTGGTTTTCAATTTTTTTTTTCGGGGAGGCCCCCTGTACCCGGGAACTCACCCACTCATATGCCCCGCATCTTCCAACCCATAACTTAAGATACATGTACCGGGGTTGTAATCCAACCATATTTACTCATAAAATCTCCTTATAATGCAGCATTTTGATAAGATATCAAAATGTTTCAGGATATCCCCTTCACCCCCATCCCGCCCAGCGGAAGGGAGATACATCCTCATACACTCATTCCACTGCCCCCCACCCCACCACCTCCAATAATTGAAACGCTCCTACGACCATGGCAACTGTACCGCTTATAACCAGTGATGTATAATACATGTATACCTGCGATAAGTCACTGATAATACGATAACGAAAGTACAAAGTTTAACATATACTATGTCAGTCATTACATAGGCAAGTAGCATTGAGAAGACGGACACATGGCTGTTATAGTTCACCACTACTAGCTATGGCGGAGAATCGAACATACGTCCCTCTGATCTGCTATGTCGGAGTACCAATCCAAGGTCCCTCTGATTTGCTATGGAGGAAGATCAAACCCACGTCTCTGGTCTGCTATGTGTGAGATCGAACACACGTCTCTCTGATCTGCTATGGGTGAGGATCGACCCCCACGTCCCTCTGATCTGTATATCGTGAGGATCAAACCCACGTCCATCTGATCTGCCATGGGTGAGGATCGAACCCACGTCCCTCAGATCTGCTATTGGTGAGGATCAAACAGACATATATCTCATCTGCTATGGGTAAGGATCAAACCGACGTCACTCTCATCTGCTATTGCGGAGGATCAGACCCTCGTCTCTCTGACCTGTTATGGGTAAGGATCAAACCCACGTTTCTGTGATCTGTTATGGTAAAGGATCGATCACACGTTTCTCTCATCTGCTATGGGTGAGGAACGAACCAACATTCCTCTGATCTGATATTGGTGAGGATCGAACCCACGTCTCTTTCATCTGCTTTGGGTGAGGATCAAACCCACATTTCTGTGATCTGCTATGAGAGAGGATCGATCACACGTCACTCTCATCTCCTATGGCGGAAGATCAAACCCTCGTCTCTCTGATCTGTTATGGGTAAGGATCAAACCCACGTTTTTGGGATCTGCTATGGGAGAGGATCGATCACACGACCCTTTCACCTGCTCTTGGTGACAAACGAACCAACATCCCTCTGATCTGCTGTGGGTGAGGATCTAACCCACGTCCTTCTGATCTACTATGGATGAAGATAAACCCCTCGTCTCTATGAACTGCTAATGGTGAAGATCGAACATACGTCTCCCTGATCTGCAATAGGTGAGGATCGAACCCACGTCCATCTCATCTTTTACTGGTGGAGGTCGAATCCACGTCTATTTAATCTGCTATGGGTGAGGATCAAAACGACATTCCTCTGATCTGCTATGGATGAGGATCGAACCAACGTTTCTACGATCTGCTATGGGTGAGGATCGAAACCACGTCCCTCTCATCTGCTATGGGTGAGGATCGAATCAACGCCCCTCTCATCTGCTATGGGTGATGATCAAACACACGTCTCTCATCTGCTGTCGCGGAGGATAAAACCCACGTCCTTCTGTTCTGCTATGGCTGAAGATCGGCCCTCGTCCCTCTGATCTACTATGGGTGAGGATAAAACCCACGTTTCTCTGATCTGCTATGGGTGAGAATCGAAACCACGTTCCTTTCATTTGCTATATGTGAGGAACAAACAAACGTCACTCTGATCTGCTATGGGTAAGTATCGAATCAACGTCTCTCTGATCTGCTATGGGTAAGTATCGAACCAACGTCCCTCTGATCTGCTATGGGTAAGGATCGAACCCACGTCCCTCTGATCTTCTATGGATGATGATCGAACAAACGTCTCTCATCTGCAATGGTGGAGGATCAAACCCACGTCCTTCTGATCTGCTATGGTTGATGATCGGCCCGTCGTCTCTCTGATCTGCTATGGGTGAGGATCGACCCCACGTCTCTCTGATCTGCTATAGGTGATGATCAAACCCATGTCTCTCTGATCTGCTATGGGTGATGATCAAACCCACGTCTCTCATCTGCTATGGGTGAGGATTGACCCCACGTCTCTCTGATCTGCTATAGGTGATGATCAAACCCATGTCTCTCTGATCTGCTATAGGTGATGATCAAACCCACGACTCTCTGATCAGCTATGGGTGATGATCAAACCTAAGTTTCTGATCTGCTTTGGTTGATGATCGGCCCGTCGTCTCTCTGATCTGCTATGGGTGAGGATCGACCCTACGTCTCTCTGATCTGCTATAGGTGATAATCAAACCCATGTCTCTCTGATCTGCTATAGGTGATGATCAAACCCACGTCTCTCTGATCTGCTATGGGTGATGATCAAACCTAAGTTTCTGATCTGCTATGGGTGAAGATTGACCCCACATCTCTCATCTGCCATGGTGGATGAACGAACCCACGCCCTTCTGATCTGCTATGTGTAAGAGGTTGACCCCTCGTCTCTCTGATCTGCTATGTTTGATGATCGAACCCACGTCATTCTGACATGCTATTGTTAAGTATCGAACCTACATCCCCCTGATCTGCTATGAGAGAGAATCGAACCCATGTCGTGCAATGGCGGAGGATAGAACCCTTGTCCCTCTGAACTTCTATGACGGAGGATCGAACCCACGTCCCTCTGATCTGCTATGACGGAGGATCGAAACCACGTCCTTCTGATCTGCTATAGTGTGGATCGAACCAACGTCATTCTAACCTGCTATTGATGAGGATCGAATCCACGTCCTTCTGATCTGCTATGACGGAGGATCGAGCCAATGTCCCTCTGATCTGCTATGACAAAGGATCGAAACCACGTCTCTCTGATCTGCTATTGTTGATGATCGAACCCACGTCCTTCTGATCTGCTATGAGTGATGATCGAACACTCATCTCTCTGTTCTGCAATGGCGGAAGATCGAACCCATGTCCCTCTGATCTGCTATGACGGACGATCGAAACCACGTCCTTCTGATCTGCTATGACGGACGATCGAAACCACGTCCCTCTGATCTGCTATGACGGACGATCGAAACCACGTCCCTCTGATCTGTTATGACAAAGGATCAAAACCAAGTCTCTCTGATCTGCTATTGTTGATGATCGAACCCACGTCCTTCTGATCTGTTATGACAAAGGATCAAAACCAAGTCTCTCTGATCTGCTATTGTTGATGATCGAACCCACGTCCTTCTGATCTGCTATGAGTGATGATCGAACACTCATCTCTCTGTTCTGCAATGGCGGAAGATCGAACCCACGTCACTCTGATCTGCTATGACGGACGATCGAAACCACGTCCTTCTGATCTGCTATGACGGACAATCGAACCCACGTCCTTCTGATCTGCTATGACGGACGATCGAACTCACGTCCCTCTGATCTGTTTTGACAAAGGATCAAAACCAAGTCTCTCTGATCTGCTATTGTTGATGATCGAATCCACGTCCTTCTGATCTGCTATGACGGACGATCGAACCCACGTCCCTCTGATCTGTTATGACAAAGGATCAAAACCAAGTCTCTCTGATCTGCTATTGTTGATGATCGAACCCACGTCCTTCTAATCTGCTATGAGTGATGATCGAACCCTCGTCTCTCTGTTCTGCAATGGCGGAAGATCGAACCCACGTCCCTCTGATCTGCTATGAGGACGTATCAAACTCAATTCGTCTGATCCCGGGTCCGATATTTTACCATTATTATTTTCACATCTCATGTTATGTTATTTTATATTATTTTACACAATAATTGTTTTTCATATAATGATTGATACGCCAGTGTGACAATGCTGAGAATACAGTTTAAGCAGATGATGAAATAAACCTTCAGTAACCATAGTAACATCCAACCTACCGCAACGACGGTATCACCTCATCATAGTAGACCCCGTTGTTATGGTTACGCAAAGACGTGACGACCCATATTCGTATCGGTAAATTAACCGTCAAGTTAATTTCTTATTATGCATTTGATTTGTTTTTAATTAATGTAGTCGATTATCCAAATGAAATAGATTTCATAAATTGTTGTATTCATTTTGTTGTTTTTTTATTTGAAGAACGTGCATGCAGTATACTCAGTAGGCCGTTAGCTCATGAAAGAATACACACTCATATATAAACAAATTAGTGTCGTAATACAGCTGTGTTATGACACAAAATTCAAATTCGAGAAACAAATATAAAAAAATAAAATATGTTTTGATTTAAAGATGCATCACCTATAACTTTCTATTCTGTAAACGATGAAACGTGTATTGACTCACAAAGAGGAAGGTCCTTTTCGAAGATAATGGTTGATTCCGTCCTGATAGCAAGACCTTGATACTTTTATCTAATTTTTCAATATTTTGTTATTTAATGTACAAATAGCAATGCATTTTGATTTCAAATTCAAACGCTACAAGCATTATAACACACATCGCATTTGCCTTTTAATTGCAGCCGGAAAAAGGCCGGTCAGTCAGAACCTGGCCCGATTTTATTAACACCGCAATCCCATTAGGCACTATTTGAAAGCAATGGCGACATCCTTACGGTGAATGGAATGTTTTAATACGTGGTCTTGACATTTCAATATGAAAGCGCCTACAATCAATTTCTAAAAAAGCCCTTATATAGGTATCGGTCGCTTATGCGACCTAACCAAAAAGTAGCACATTAGCTAGCTTATGTAAACATACCGCCTTATAAATCGATGTCATTTCATGTTACCGAAGTTTGGCAACCTTTCGCGAGTGTAAATTTAAATTTGCCAATATGGGGCAACGCATTTTCTACGGTGTACACTTTGGGCCATCGGTGAATATTTATTTAATTAAGTAAAATTAAAACAACAAAACTATGTTGATGAAAAGTAAGAACAACGGTAGTGAAAAGTCGAAACAACAATGATCAGTTGAAACTAAATTGGTGGAAAGTCGATGGTGAAAAATCAAAACTACCATAGTGAAAAGTAGAAATTGTTTCGACTTTTCACCATCGTTGTTTCGGGTTTCTTCACCATCGTAGTTTCGACATTTAACCATAATTGTTTCTACTTTCACCACGGTAGTTTCGTTGTTTCTACTTTACTTTATTTAATAAAAATGCAGCGATGGCCCTAATGTGACACCGTAGTTTTCGGAAAACCATGTCACGCGATATGTACCCACTGATTAATACCTATGACGTATACTACATGTAAATATGTTATTCATGAATATTTATATATCAATGATAATACGATAACGAAAGTTAAACAAATTATACTTGTCAGGGCTAGAATTTAACTTTTTTGTGCACTGGCAATTTTGGGTAGTTCCTAAAATTTCAACTGGCCAAATTTGAAACCAACTAGCCAAACCAATTTTTGCAGAAACTTGTAGTCCTGAATGTCTAAACAAACCCAAAATTAATTGTTTCAAAGCCCATGTATTATTTTATATGCATTATTAGCCTGTTTTTTTATTTTATAGACAATGGTATCAAGGTTAGCTGGGCCCGATATGCTCAGTCGGTTACACGTCTGACTATCAATCCCGGGATCGTGAGTTCAAATCCCCCGCCCGGCAACAGTCTCTGTGATGATTGATATACGACATTGTGTCTCATTATCATTCGTCTCTCACCACGGATGCAAATGGGAAAGTTATCAGTTACTTGCGGAGATACGGTGTGCTCGAGTACTGGTTAATCCCAGGAAACAGTGGTTAGGTTAACTGATCGTCTGTTAGCCCTCGATGGCATATAAATGAAGCTAAATATTCAATCAATGTATCAAGGTTATTATATATGTTGAGAGAGACGTGGGTTCAATCCTCACCCATAGCATATGAGACGGACGTGGGTTCGACACTCACCCATAGCAGATCAGAGAGACCTGTGGTCGATCCTCAACCATAGCAGATCAGAGAGACGTGGGGTCAACCTCTTACCAATATCTGATCAGAAGGCTTGGTTTCGATCATTTGCCATGGCAGATGAGAGAGACGTGGGATCGATCCTCACCCATAGCAGATGAGAGACGTGGGTTCCATCATCCCCCATAGCAGATCAGAGAGACGCGGGTTTGCTTATCACCCATAGCAGATCAGAGAGACGCGGGTTTGATCCTCACCTATAGCAGATAAGACAGACGTGGGTTTGATCCTCACCCATAGCAGATAAAACAGAAGTGGGTTTGATCCTCACCCATAGCAGATCAGAGAGACGTGGGTTTGATCCTCACCCATAGCAGATCAGACAGCGTTGGTTTGATCCTCATCCATAGCAGATCAGAGAGACGTGGGATCAATCCTCACCCATAGCAGATGAATGACGTGGGTTCCATCATCCCCCATAGCAGATCAGAGAGACGCAGGTTTGTTTATCACCCATAGCAGATCAGAGAGACGTGGGTTCCATCATCCCCCATAGCAGATCAGAGAGACGCGGGTTTGTTTATCACCCATAGCAGATCAGACAGACGTTGGTTTGATCCTCATCCATAGCAGATAAGAGAGACGACGGGCCGATCCTTAACCATAGCAGATCAGAAGGACGTAGGTTTGATCCTCCGCCATAGCAGATGGGAGACCTGTGTTATATCATCATCCATAGCAGATCAGAGGGACGTGGGTTCGATCCTCACTCATAGCAGATCAGAGGGACGTTGGTTCGATACTCACCCATAGCAGATCAGAGTGAAGTTTGTTCGTTCCTCACACATAGCAGATGAGAGGGACTTGGTTTCGCTCCTCACCCATATCAGATCAAGGGGACGTCGCTATGATTCTAACCCATAGCAGATCAGAGAAACGTGGGTTTTATCCTCACTGATAGCCGATCAGAGAGACGTGGGCCGATCTTCACCCATAGCAGATCAGAAGGACGTGTGTTTTATCCTGCGTCACAGAAGATGAGAGACGTTTGTTCGATCATCACCCATAGCAGATGAGAGGGGCGTTGGTTCGATCCTCATCCATAGAAGATGAGAGGGATGTGGTTTCGATCCTCACCCATAGCAGATCATAGAAACGTTGGTTCGATCCTCATCCATAGCAGATCAGAGGGATGTCGTTTTGATCTTCACCCATAGCAGATAAGAGAGACGTGGGTTCGATACTCATCCATAGAAAATGAGATGGACGTGGGTTAGATCCTCACCCATTGCAGATCAGGGAGACTTGGGTTCGATCCTTACCCATTGCAGATCAGGGAAACGTGGGTTCGATCCTCATCTATAGCAGTTCAGAGAGACGAGGGGTTTATCCTCATCCCTAGTAAATCAAAAGGATGTGTGTTTGATCCTCACCCATAGCAGTACACGATTTTGCAAAATTTCCAAGGAGAGTCCACCTCTATGGCAAGAAGAGAAACCGTTTTGGTACTCTTTCCCAAGCTGCGTGCATCTCCTAGCCCCAACTAATGATTTTCATCGATATAAATTCCTTTCTGGATACATCCCTACTCTTTTTCTTAACAAAAACATACAAGAATGCAACATTTGGTTTTCAATTGTTTTTTTTCGGGGAGGCCCCCTGTACCAGGGAACTCACCCACTCATATGCCCCGCATCTTCCAACCCATAACTTAAGATACATGTACCGGGGTTGAAATCCAACCATATTTACTCATAAAATCTCCTTATAATGTAGCATTTTGATAAGATATCAAAATGTTTCAGGATATCCCCTTCACCCCATCCCGCCCAGCAGAAGGGAGATACATCCTCATACACTCATTCCACTGCCCCCCACCCCACCACCTCCAATAATTGAAACGCTCCTACGACCATGGCAACTGTACCGCTTAATACCAGTGATGTATAATACATGTATACCTGCGATAAATATATCACTGATAATACGATAACGAAAGTACAAAGTTTAACATATACTATGTCAGTCATTATATAGGCAAGTAGCATTGAGAAGACGGACACATGGCTGTTATAGTTCACCACTACTAGCTATGGCGGAGAATCGAACATACGTCCCTCTGATCTGCTATGTCGGAGAACCAATCCCAGGTCCCTCTGATCTGCTATGGAGGAAGATCATACCCACGTCTCTGGTCTGCTTTGTGTGAGGATCGAACACACGTCTCTCTGATCTGCAATGGGTGAGGATCGACCCCCACGTCCCTCTGATCTGTATATCGTGAGGATCAAACCCACGTCCATCTGATCTGCCATGGGTGAGGATTAAACCCCCGTCTCTCTGATCTGCTATGGGTGAAATCGAACCGACGTCTCTCTGATCTTCAATGGGTGAGGATCGAACCCACGTCCTTCTGATCTGCTATTGGTGAGGATCAAACAGACATATATCTCATTTGCTATGGGTAAGGATCAAACCGACGTCACTCTCATCTGCTATTGCGGAGGATCAGACCCTCGTCTCTCTGATCTGTTATGGGTAAGGATCAAACCCACGTTTCTGTGATCTGTTATGGGAAAGGATCGATCACACGTTTCTCTCATCTGTTATGTGTGAGGAACGAACCAACATTCCTCTGATCTGATATTGGTGAGGATCGAACCCACGTCTCTTTCATCTGCTTTGGATGAGGATCAAACCCACGTTTCTGTGATCTGCTATGAGAGAGGATCGATCACACGTCACTCTCATCTACTATGGCGGAAGATCAAACCCTCGTCTCTCTGATCTGTTATGGGTAAGGATCAAACCCACGTTTTTGGGATCTGCTATGGGAGAGGATCGATCACACGACCCTTTCACCTGCTCATGTTGACGAACAAACCAACATCCCTCTGATCTGCTATGGGTGAGGATCTAACCCACGGCCTTCTGATCTACTATGGATGAGGATAAACCCCTCGTCTCTATGAACTGCTAATGGTGAAGATCGAACATACGTCTCCCTGATCTGCAATAGGTGAGGATCGAACCCACGTCCATCTCATCTTCTACTGGTGAAGATCGAATCCACGTCTCTTAAATCTGCTATGGGTGATGATCAAAACGACATCCCTCTGATCTGCTATGGATGAGGATCGAACCAACGTTTCTACGATCTGCTATGGGTGAGGATCGAAACCACTTCCCTCTCATCTGCTATGGGTGATGATCGAACACACGTCTCTCGTCTGCTGTGGCGGAGGATAAAACTCACGTCCTTCTGTTTTGCTATGGCTGAGGATCGGCCCTCGTACCTCTGATCTACTATGGGTGAGGATAAAACCCACGTTTCTCTGGTTTGCTATTGGTGAGAATCATAGCGACGTCCCTTTGATCTGCTATGGGTGAGAATCGAAACCACGTCCCTCTCATTTGCTATATTTGAGAAACAAACAAACGTCACTCTGATCTGCTATGGGTAAGTATCGACCCAACATCCCTCTGATCTGCTATGGGTAAGTATCGAACCAACATCCCTCTGATCTGCTATGGGTAAGGATCGAACACACGTCCCTCTGATCTTCTATGGATGATGATCGAACACACGTCTCTCATCTGCAATGGTGGAGGATCAAACCCACGTCCGTCTGATCTGCTATGGTTGATGATCGGCCCGTCGTCTCTCTGATCTGCTATAGGTGAGGATCAAACCAACGTTTCTCTGATCTGCTATAGGTGATGATCAAATCCATGTCTCTCTGATCTGCTATGGGTGATGATCAAACCAACGTCTCTCATCTGCTATGGGTGAGGATTGACCCCACGTCTCTCTGATCTGCTATTGGTGATGATCAAACCCACGTCTCTCTGATCTGCTATGGGTAAGTATCGACCCAACGTTCCTCTGATCTGCTATGGGTAAGTATCGAACCAACGTCCCTCTGATATGCTATGGGTAAGGATCGAACCCACGTCCCTCTGATCTTCTATGGATGATAATCGAACACACGTCTCTCATCTGCAATGGTGGAGGATCAAACCCACGTCCTTCTGATCTGCTATGGTTGATGATCGGCCCGTCGTCTCTCTGATCTGCTATAGGTGAGGATCACACCAACGTTTCTCTGATCTGCTATGGGTGATGATCAAACCCATGTCTCTCTGATCTGCTATGGGTGATGATCAAACCAACGTCTCTCATCTGCTATGGGTGAGGATTGACCCCACGTCTCTCTGATCTGCTATGGTTGAGGATCGACCCCACGTCTCTCTGATCTGCTATAGGTGATGATCAAACCAACGTCTCTCTGATCTGCTATGGGTGATGATCAAACCTAAGTTTCTGATCTGCTATGGGTGATGATTGACCCCACATCTCTCATTTGCTATGGGTGAGGATCGACTCCAAGTCTCTCTCATCTGCCATGGTGAATGATCGAACCCACGCCCTTCTGATCTGCTATGTGTAAGAGGTTGACCCCTCGTCTCTCTGATCTGCTGTGTTTGATGATCGAACCCACGTCCTTCTTATCTGCTACGGTGTTGATCGAATCCACGTCATTCTGACCTGCTATTGTTAAGTATCGAACCTACATCCCCCTGATCTGCCCCCATGTCGTGCAATAACGGAGGATAGAACCCTTGTCCCTCTGAACTTCTATGACAGAAGATCGAACCCACGTCCCTCTGATCTGCTATGACGGAGGATCGAAACCACGTTACTCTGATCTGCTGTGACGGAGGATCGGAACCACGTCCTTCTGATCTGCTATAGTGTGGATCGAACCAACGTCATTCTAACCTGCTATTGATGAGGATCGAACCCACGTCTTTCTGATCTGCTATGACGGAGGATAGAACCAACGTCCCTCTGATCTGCTATGACAAAGGATCGAAGCCACGTCTCTCTGATCTGCTATTGTTGATGATCGAACCCACGTCCTTCTGATCTGCTATGAGTGATGATCGAACACTCATCTCTCTGTTCTGCAATGGCGGAAGATCGACCCCCCTTCCTTCTGATCTGCTATGACGGACGTTCGAAACCACGTTCTTCTGATTTACTATGACGGACGATCGAACCCACGTACTTCTGATCTGCTATGACGGACGATCGAACCCACGTCCCTCTGATCTGCTATGACAAAGGATCAAAACCAAGTCTCTCTGATCTGCTATTGTTGATGATCGAACCCACGTCCTTCTAATCTGCTATGAGTGATGATCGAACCCTCGTCTCTCTGTTCTGCAATGGCGGAAGATCGACCCCCCTTCCTTCTGATCTGCTATGACGGACGTTCGAAACCACGTTCTTCTGATTTACTATGACGGACGATCGAACCCACGTACTTCTGATCTGCTATGACGGACGATCGAACCCACGTCCCTCTGATCTGGTATGACAAAGGATCAAAACCAAGTCTCTCTGATCTGCTATTGTTGATGATCGAACCCACGTCCTTCTGATCTGCTATGAGTGATGATCGAACCCTCGTCTCTCTGTTCTGCAATGGCGGAAGATCGAACCCACGTCCCTCTGATCTGCTATGAGGAAGTATCAAACTCAATTCGTCTGATCCTGGGTCCGATATTTTACCATTATTATTTTCACATCTCATGTTATGTTATTTTATATTATTTTACACAATAATTGTTTTTCATATAATGATTGATACGCCAGTGTGACAATGCTGAGAATACAGTTTAAGCAGATGATGAAACAAACCTTCAGTAACCATGGTAACATCCAACCTACCGCAACAGACGGTATCACCTCATCATAGTAGACCCCGTTGTTATGGTTACGCAAAGACGTGACGACCCATATTCGTATCGGTAAATTAACCGTCAAGTTAATTTCTTATTATGCATTTGATTTGTTTTTAATTAATGTAGTCGATTATCCAAATGAAATAGATTTCATAAATTGTTGTATTCATTTTGTTGTTTTTTTATTTGAAGAACGTGCATGCAGTATACTCAGTAGGCCGTTAGCTCATGAAAGAATACACACTCATATATAAACAAATTAGTGTCGTAATACAGCTGTGTTATGACACAAAATTCAAATTCGAGAAAAAAATATAAAAAAATAAAATATGTTTTGATTTAAAGATGCATCACCTATAACTTACTATTCTGTAAACGATGAAACGTGTATTGACTCACAAAGAGGAAGGTCCTATTCGAAGATAATGGTTGATTCCGTCCTGATAGCAAGACCTTGATACTTTTATCTAATTTTTCAATATTTTGTTATTTAATGTACAAATAGCAATGCATTTTGATTTCAAATTCAAACGCTACAAGCATTATAACACACACCGCATTTGCCTTTTAATTGCAGCCGGAAAAAGGCCGGTCAGTCAGAACCTGGCCCGATTTTATTATCACCGCAATCCCATTAGGCACTATTTGAAAGCAATGGCGACATCCTTACGGTGAATGGAATGTTTTAATACGTGGTCTTGACATTTCAATATGAAAGCGCCTACAATCAATTTCTAAAAAGGCCCTTATATAGGTATCGGTCGCTTATGCGACCTAACCAAAAAGTAGCACATTAGCTAGCTTATGTAAACATACCGCCTTATAAATCGATGTCATTTCATGTTACCGAAGTTTGGCAATCTTTCGCAAGTGTAAATTTAAATTTGCTAATATGGGGCAACGCATTTTCTACGGTGTACACTTTGGGCCATCGGTGAATATTTATTTAATTAAGTAAAATTAAAACAACAAAACTATGTTGATGAAAAGTAAGAACAACGGTAGTGAAAAGTCGAAACAAAAATGATCAGTTGAATCTAAATTGGTGGAAAGTCGATGGTGAAAAATCAAAACTACCATAGTGAAAAGTAGAAATTGTTTCGACTTTTCACCATCGTTGTTTCGGGTTTCTTCACCATCGTAGTTTCGACATTTAACCATAATTGTTTCTACTTTTCACCACGGTAGTTTCGTTGTTTCTACTTTACTTTATTTAATAAAAATTCCGCGATGGCGCCCTAATGTGACACCGTACTTTTCGGAAAACCATGTCACGCGATATGTACCCACTGATTAATACCTATGACGTATACTACATGTAAATATGTTATACATGAATATTTATATATCAATGATAATACGATAACGAAAATTAAACAAATTATACTTGTCAGGGCTAGAATTTAACTTTTTTGTGCACTGGCAATTTTGGGTAGTTCCTAAAATTTCAACTGGCCAAATTTGAAACCAACTAGCCAAACCAATTTTTGCAGAAACTTGTAGTCCTGAATGTCTAAACAAACCCAAAATTAATTGTTTCAAAGCCCATGTATTATTTTATATGCATTATTAGCCTGTTTTTTTATTTTATAGACAATGGTATCAAGGTTAGCTGGGCCCGATATGCTCAGTCGGTTACACGTCTGACTATCAATCCCGGGATCGTGAGTTCAAATCCCCCGCCCGGCAACAGTCTCTGTGATGATTGATATACGACATTGTGTTTCATTATCATTCGTCTCTCACCACTGATGCAAATGGGAAAGTTATCAGTTACTTGCGGAGATACGGTGTGCTCGAGTACTGGTTAATCCCAGGAAACAGTGGTTAGGTTAACTGATCGTCTGTTAGCCCTCGATGGCATATAAATGAAGCTAAATATTCAATCAATGTATCAAGGTTATTATATATGTTGAGAGAGACGTAGGTTCAATCCTCACCCATAGCATATGAGACGGACGTGGGTTCGACACTCACCCATAGCAGATCAGAGAGACTATGGGTCGACCCTGATCCTTGACCGATCAGAGAGACTAGGGGTCAACCTCTTACACATAGCAGATCAGAAGGGCGTGGTTTCGAACATTCGCCATGGCAGATGAGAGAGACTTGGAGTCGATCCTCACCCATAGCAGATGAGAGACGTGGGTTCCATCATCCCCCTTAGCAGATCAGAGAGAAGCTGGTTTGTTTATCACCCATAGCAGATCAGAGAGACGTGGGTTTGATCCTCACCTATAGCAGATAAGACAGACGTGGGTTTGATCCTCACCCATAGCAGATAAAACAGAAGTGGGTTTGATCCTCACCCATAGCAGATCAGAAAGACGTGGGTTTGATCCTCACCCATAGCAGATCAGACAGACGTTGGTTTGATCCTCATCCATAGCAGATCAGGGAGACGTGGGATCGATCCTAACCCATAGCAGATGAGAGAAGTTGGTTCCATCATCCTCAATAGCAGATCAGAGAGACGCGGGTTTGTTTATCACCCATAGCAGATCAGAGAGACGTGGGTTTCATCCTCACCTATAGCAGATAAGACAGACGTGGGTTTGATCCTCACCCATAGCAGATAAAACAGAAGTGGGTTTGATCCTCACCCATAGCAGATCAGAAAGACGTGGGTTTGATCCTCACCCATAGCAGATCAGACAGACGTTGGTTTGATCCTCATCCATAGCAGATCAGGGAGACGTGGGATCGATCCTCACCCATAGCAGATGAGAGACGTTGGTTCCATCATTCTCCATAGCAGATCAGAGAGACGCGGGTTTGTTTATCACCCATAGCAGATCAGAGAGCCGTGGGTTTGATCCTCACCTATAGCAGATAAGACAGACGTGGGTTTGATCATCACCCATAGCAGATCAGAGAGACGTGGGTTTGATCCTCACCCATAGCAGATCAGACAGACTTTGGTTTGATCCTCATCCATAGCAGAGCAGAGAGACGACGGGCCGATCCTCAACCATAGCAGATCAGAAGGACGTAGGTTTGATCCTCCGCCATAGCAGATGAGAGACCTGTGTTCGATCATCATCTATAAGAGATCAGAGGGACGTGGGTTCGATCCTCATTCATAGCAGATCAGAGAGACGTTGGTTCGATACTCACCCATAGCAGATCAGAGTGAAGTTTGTTCGTTCCTCACACATAGCAGATGAGAGGAACTTGGTTTCGCTCCTCACCCATAGCAGATGAAAGGGACGTCGCTATGATTCTTACCCATAGCAGATCAGAAGGACGAGTGTTTTATCCTGCGTCACAGCAGATGAGAGACGTTTGTTCGATCATCACCCATAGCAGATGAGAGGGGTGTTGGTTCGATCCTCATTCATAGAAGATGAGAGGGACGTGGTTTCGATCCTTACCCATAGCAGATCATAGAAACGTTGGTTCGATCCTCATCCATAGCAGATCAGAGGGATGTCGTTTTGATCTTCACCCATAGCAGATAAGAGAGACGTGGGTTCGATACTCACCCATAGAAAATGAGATGGACGTTGGTTCGATCCTCACCCATTGCAGATCAGGGAGACGTGGGTTCTATCCTTACCCATTGCAGATCAGGGAAACGTGGGTTCGATCCTCACCCATAGCAGTTCAGAGAGACGAGGGGTTTATCCTCATCCATAGTAAATCAAAAGGATGTGTGTTTGATCCTCAACCATAGCAGATCAGAGGGATGTTGGTTCGTCCCTCACCCATAGTAGATGAGAGGGACGTGTGATTGATCCTCTCCCATACCAAACCACAGAAACGAGGGTTTGATCCTTACCCATATCAGATCAAAGAGACGAGGGTTTGATCCTCCGCCATAGCAGATGAGAGAGACGTTGGTTCGATCCTCACCCATTGCAGATCAGAAATACGTCGGTTCGATTTCACCTATAGCAGATCAGATAGACGAGGGTTTAATCCTCACCCGTAGCAGATCAGATGGACGTGGATTTGATCCTCCACCATAGCAGATGAGAGACGTGTATTTGATCACCATTCATAGCAGATCAGAAGGACGTGGGTTCGATCCTCACCCATAGCAGATCAGAGGGACGTTGGTTCGTTCCTCACACAAAGCAGATGAGAGGGACGTGGTTTCGCTCCTCACCTATAGCAGAATAGAGATATGAGTTTGATCCTCCGGCAAAGCAGATCAGAGAGACCTGGGCTTGATCCTCCACCATAGCAGATCAGAGGGACCTGGGCTTGATCCTCCGCCATAGCAGATCAGATGAACTTGGGCTTGATCCTCCACCATAGCAGATCAGAGGGACCTGGGCTTGATCCTCCACCATAGCAGATCAGAGAGACCTGGGCTTGATCCTCCACCATAGCAGATCAGAGGGACCTGGGCTTGATCCTCCGCCATAGCAGATCAGAGGGACCTGAGCTTGATCCTCCGCAATAGCTGATCAGATGAACTTGGGCTTGATCCTCCGCCATAGCAGATCATAGGGACGTATGTTCGATCCTCCGCCATAGCTATTAGTGGTGATATATAACAGCCATGTGTCCGTCTTCTCATTACTACTGGCCTATATAATGACTGACATAGTGTATGTTAAACTTTGTACTTTCGTTATCGTATTATAAGTGATATACATATCGCAGGTATACATGTATTAAACATCACTGGTATTAAGCGGTACAATTGCCATGGCCGTAGGAGCGTTTCTATTATTGGGGGTGGTGGGGTGGGGGGGGGGGGGCCAGTGGAAAGAGTGTATGAGGATGAATCTCCCTTCCGCTTGAGGGATGGGGGTGAACTGGTATCCTGGAACATTTTGATATCTTATATACTAAATGCTGCATTATAAGGAGAAATAAGGAGTAAATATGGTTGCATTTTAACCCCGGTACATGTACCTTAAGCAATGGGTTGGAAGATACGGGGCATATGAGTTGGTGAGTTCCCTGGTACGGGGGCCCCCCCGAGAAAAAAAAAAGAAAACCAAATGCTGCATTCTTGTAAGTTTTTGTTAAGAAAAAGAGCAGGGACGTATCCAAAAATGCTAGGAAAGGAATTTATATCGAGGAAAACCATTAGTTGGGGCTAGGAGATGCACGCGGCTTGGGAAAGAGTACTGGAGCAGTTTCTCTTCTTGCCATAGAGGTGGCCTTGGAAATTTTTATATTCTAAGTGCAAAATCGTGCATTTTGGTGCATTTATCAGGTCCTGTCATTTAGAGAAAAGAGATTGTTATTCACTTCCGAATATTGTGTGACTTTTACACATTTTTATCAAAGTATACCAT
>CM055905.1:66895038-66910038 GCA_029582155.1 Panopea generosa | reverse complement strand
AAACATGTTTGGGCATGTTCGCCTATTCAGACTGAAAGAAATAATATCTAGCACACAGGATGATAAAAAAGTTGAATTGAAATATCGGCTCAGACAACACATACAAGCTGATCCAAACCGATATCTCAGCATATAGCGAAAGTTGCTTATGCACAATAAACAATTACCACACAAATGTCAGTTAACTGTTTTTTGTTGATCCGACGAACCGTACAAGCTAATTCGTATTGTTCGTAAGGATTAAACTGGCACTCATGAATGTTCCGTGTATATCCGTAAATTAGTTTTCGGTTTCCGAACCTAATTAGTTATATTACTGTTTTTAAACCAATACCAATGCATTACTTAACCGGCATTACGCATATTTGTGTAGTAAAGGCTTTTATCTTCAAATCTTGAAGTGCATGAAGTTGCTGGTTAGATTCCTAAGTCTGGCTGTATATATTTTCATATATTTTATCTGCATATGTATAACTCACTGGATAGAAAATTGGCCACGTTCAGCATGACTTTTTAAGATTCATTTGTTGAAAAAGTATTTAATATTCTTCTATATATTAATCGTTGTAGAAAATGTCGACTAAGAAATATTTAAAACATCTTAGGTCTAAAGATTAACTACTTATCGCAGACGTTCCAAATATTTCCGGGAAAAGTTAACTAAATTACATAAAATAAGGTAAAATTATGTAAATAACAAGAAAATTACATTATATTACATAAAAATATATAGCAAAAAAGTGTCATAAACTAGACTCGAACCTATGGAATATGAATATGTTATATAATTGTCGATTATAATAACGAAATCGACTGAACATATTGACGAAGATTAATGAGTACCAGTTCAATCCTTATGGACAATACTAACACCATAGCCCATTGAGATAAATACACTGCAATTGTAAATCAACATAAAACATTTGACTAATACAGTTCACTGGATAGCGATATTTGCACTTGAAAAGATATTATATACTAGCTATTAGCAAACATACAGTTAGGCCAAGGTACGGAATGTTTATTTTGAACAGAAGACAATAACATCGTTCAATCAAAACGGCGTTTACAAAATGAATACTCTTCAATCGGAGTCATAAAAGAAGCAAAGCCGAGCAATATGGCCACGCCCATGGCCGAAAACGACAACACTTGTGTTTTCTGCTTTTCACAGTTAAAGGGTTTGATATACATAAGTTTAGGCTAAACATAAATGGAGAGAATCGTAATGGATTACTTGTGGTTATTCGATGATAAGTGTAAATTTGATATATTCACACCTGGTAAATTTAATAGAATTGATGAAAAGAGCATTGGTAAGCACTTTATACACAATTTTATATACAATTTAAATAAAATCATATTAAGATAACCGTCAACAAGCTCATTATCTGCTTGTTCTTTCACGTCTTATAACATGGGGAAACTAGTATTAAATGGTAGTTTTCTTCTGTCACATTCATTTGACAAAATATGGTATCGCACACAGAGCTTTCAATAGATTTATACCGTCATTCTTCAATAGCTAGATTATGAGCCGAACATGTAAGTTTTGTCAGTGTAATGCGGTATTTTTCTACTTTTACACAGTTTAAATATTTTTCAAATTCAAACTTACAAATGTAGTTTTGATATTTTAAGTTTTCAGTTGTACATGCTTTACAGTCGATTCAAAGTTTATATATTTTGGAAAGTTCATCATTGAATAGTATAGGTGAAGTGGCTAATTGGATAATTACAGTTTCGAATGCAAACAATTAATAATTGAGTACATTAACCTGCAATATGCAAATTGTATTGAAAATACAAAGTCAATAATAAGTCAATAATTTGTACAACCGCTATCAAATACCAAAAAATGACACATTATATATACTGATATACAAAACTTCCTCTTGTCACACATATACACTGACCCAAAATGAAAACTTTACATTCTCTTTTGCTGATAAATGTATATTAATATTTAAAAAGTTTTCATCGAAGTTTTATAGCTATAAAACTTGGGGAAATCGGACAACGCATTTTTTTTCTAAACAATTAAGTAAAGAAGTGAAAAAATGAAAATTCCAGAAAAATATAAATGATCACGTAACATTTGAAAAAGACATAATGTTCCGACTAAATGCAATAACTGATTTATTTAAAACATCAGTAACCAGTGTGTATTTTACGAATGCATTCCCGCATACGTCATCTCTATGAACTTACGCAACGTTGAATGCGTGTTTGGAATACGTTGCCATTCTAACAAATGTGCATTATTGTATTAATGATTTGAACTGACCCTCCGGCCCAATTCATTCCATATGTGTTATATGGGGTTCAGGCTCGGGAGGGGGGGGGGGGGGGGGGGGGGGCGGTACAGAAGCATTGCTGCAAATAGCGTCGTGCCAATAACAGTCTGGAAGCTCTGTGGTGCGCTGTCGAAATCACACCAGTGTATGGCCGACGAGCACGAATTTGAACACGGTTATGTCTCAAACGGTCTATGATCGCTGTGCATGAACACTGTAACGCCAATGAGTACTAATTGCAGGTAAGAAACGATAACGAAGGTGAGTCAACATAATAGTGCGATAAGTACGTAACGTTATTGCAAGTACACGACCGGATTTGACACGAAAGACTTGGAATCGCTAAAAAGTGTAAAACAAAATGATGTTTCTTTTTTATCTATCCTAAGTAACAAATGATGACTTTTCGATGTAAAACATGTAAGTAAAAACCGGATGTTGCGCAAATACATAGAAAGGAAAATGTGTTGTTTTTTTTTGTGTGTAATCGAGCGCTTGAATACAAATTGCATAATGATTACTCGCAATTAAATCCTGATAGCCATGTATATAAAACAAGTTTCAGAACATATATGTTAACAAAAGAAATATTCAAATATATAAAGCGTAAAGTTTTCAATTTGGGTCAGTGTATTTTGATATTATTTACATAAAAATAGACATGCAAAATGAGCTACATAGTTTCGCGTAAATGGTTAAGGGTCAGAATACAAAAGCCTAACATTGGCCTTGTCGCTCACTTTATTTCACCCGTCACTTCTTTTCAAATTTTGAGATTTATCTGTGTTCAAATATTATTCCTATGTAAAATATAAAGTTACTTTACTGGATCACAATGAACACTTGCTTCTTTATTGGAACAAACCTCTACTCATAGGAAATATTTATACCAAATACGAACAAATTTACTATTACCTGTATTAAATCCTCTTTAAAGGACCCAGTCTCAACGGTAATGAATAAATGTCCCAGACATCAATATTATTGGAATAATACCAAAAAAGTATGAGATAAACATATTTTTCTGTTTTCCAATAATATTCCTATGTAAAATTACTGGGCGCCAATAAACTCAACCTCTTTATTTGAACACACTTGAAATCCATTCTCTTATGGGTAATGAGTCGATTATCACGTGCATGTACGTCCCAGTATTTTCTGTGTTTATCATACCAAACTTTCAGTCTGATTAAATAGATAAGAAACAGACGTTGAAAACATTGAAATTCGTGCAGTTTTCCTAGTTTTAAAATGCCTAAAATTCCATAAAATGTTCGTAAACATAAATTCACCAAACAAAAATACTTTCGGCTTTTCGATGCTTTCCACCTTGCCTCATTTAATCATAAACATTTTATACAAGTGCTGCTTAAAATACTCTTGCAATAATATATAAAAAAAAACTTCGTTTAGCAATGTCACCATATACATCACTTTGTCAATCATACACAGCATGAATAATTATGTCAGTAGCAGTGTTATTCACATTTGTTCATTATTAACACTCCACGGTTCATTCGCCTAGGAACAATACGAGTTTACGCGCCTTGCACAGAATACCATCACGGAATTTGGTGATATCTTAATTAATGTAGATTCCATTGTACCTATGGTATTTGGCCAATTTGCGAACATTGAATAATCTCTGTCGATAGTGATAGGAAGTAAAATTGACTAAAATAGCCCGTGGCGTCGAGACGACCCTGATAGTGGGTGGCCGGCCTATTCGATGTGAACGATCGATGTTCCGATATCGCAGGAGATGTGCAGTGTTCTCGTTGTCATTTTCAGGGATACCGGAAATGTGTATGAAGTTTTGACGGCTTTATTGCGCGGTAAATTCATCAAATTACCCTAAGTAATTGACTCTAGCCTTGAGTTGCTTGTTCTGGTTGTACAGAGATAGCATGCCATTGCGAAATCCACATAGAAGGCCAGAAACTATTTTCTTGACTGAGGATTCCATCTGTCAAGTTTGGTTTCGAATTTGGAGCCCAAAGCCAAAAATCCTGGTTGATAGTGATGGGTGTTATATTGGGTGTTAATGGAACTACTAGAAATATCAAAATCAGATTCTAAGTCTTTAAAAGTTACTAATTTGCACAATCAAAGACGTCCTTATTTTTTGACAGTATTCTCGATTTCGCTGTGCACCCTACGTGAATATAGAAGATAACGTGTCCGTGCAATAATTAGCTGACTACACTGAAAATGTTATCGTCAAACTTATTAGCACTTGGATTTATATTTGCTTTGCAGCCGAGTGTCTCAAACTTGTACTGTCCTGCATTCGAGTAAGAACTGAATATCATCTAAATATGGAAATATTTTGTCCAATAGTTTGTGTAAAAGTTACATTTCTATCTTGTCGAGTCATGTCAAAATAATTTGAAAAAAAAACACGATTCGAACTTACAGCAGATTATTTGAACTCACTCTAACCTACATCAGTCAACTTATACAACACCACTATTTGAGTGATGGCTTTTACAATTAACACATGTGGACGCTGTAAATATTGTAAGTGAATAGCCTGACTGATTAATTATATTTATTCTTTTTAATCTTCTGATATGAGGACGGGGAAAGAGCGAGGTTGACAATGGCATCATTTGCTACGGACCGTTCCAAGGCGGTGACCCTTATTATCCATGTATGTTTTTATTTTATCATTTCTTATATTGTCTGTGTTCTATTTTAGTGGTTATGTAATTTTATTGCTACGTCTACTGTTGGTTATATGAATTCTTATTTGTATTAAATTGACACTAGAGCATGTACATCAATAGATAGGGTTATCATTTTTAAAGAATTCAGTAGGAACTGTTTTTATTTTTCAATATTCTTGGTACTGTTTTTATGAACCTCAAATAAGGCGCATTGGTCCGCGTCCAGTTCTTTCATTGTTCAATAAATGCGCAACAAGCAATACAACAGCCATAGCAATCCATTTGCAAACTTTCTTAAATTTTCGTTTAAAGCGTTTGTTTCTGACATCTATTTGTTTCTCCTTGAGATACAAAACACAGTTTGACCACCCCTTTTCTGCTGAGATATTCCCAGCTGTTCTATTCCTGCCATCTGTCAAAGGCAAAAGATATTCGTATTTTTCACAAAGGTATTTAACTACATCTATTTTACCAAAACAGCACGCTTTGTGCAAAAGTGTCATTCCTACTTTTGATTTCATATTTGGTATTAATCCTTGTTTAATCAAATCTTTTAGACAGTCAATATTGCCAGTAGCTGCCGCGAGATGCCCCGCATTTTGCCCTTTATTGTCAGTTTCGAATAACAGCTCTTTATGCGTTTCGCAAAGATAGTTTACAACATTATTCTGTCCATGACTTGACACAATGTGCAAAAGTGTTTGTCCATTTTGTAGTTTTGAAAATGGGTCTGTTCCGTGTTCTATCAAATACACAACGCATTCTAAATGTCCATTTTCCGACGCGAAATGAGCTGCATTTGCATGACGAATATTTGTTTTGTTTATTAACCAATGATGGTTTTCACAAATGTATTTAACAATGTGAAAATGGCCTTCATATGCTGCTATATGTAAAATTGTTTCACCGGAATGTTCTACAGACATTGGGTTTATTCCATTTGCAATCAAGTGTTTAAGACACTCTATCTTACCATTTTCTGCTGCAACATGCGCTGCGTTCATTCCAAGGTCATCAACGAAAATTACGGTATCTTTAAACCAGTGGCAAATATATCTGACGATATTAAGATGTCCTTCAGCTGCTGCTAAGTGCAATATTGACTTACCGTGTTCCTCGACAGTATTTCGATTTATTCCCTGCAGAAGATAAATTAGACACTCACAATGCCCAGATTTAGCTGCAAGATGTATTGCGCTTATTTTTTCTTTTGACAACACATTGAGTAAATGTTTATAGCGCTGACAAATGTGTTTCAGAATTTCGAGATAACCACTCATGGCTGCTATGTGCAATATTGTAAAACCGGTATTTTGTTCCCGATTTGAAAATAAAGCAAATGCACGACTCTTCTCAACTTCTTTTTCTAGTACCTTAAATATTTCAAAATTTCCTCCGTTAACTGCATTGTACACCATTTCAAATGTTATAGAGGATTTTGTCTTTTCGATTAAGTACGTTACACATTCAAGTTTACCTGCAAGACAAGCTTCCTCAATTGCAATGCGTATTTGGGTTTCTGGTACGACTGTGGCATTCTGTTCTGTAATTGATATCAATTCTTTAATAGGATGCGCAAAACCAAATTGGGCAAAATATATAAACATTGATTTACCACTTTCGTCGGTCTGGTAAAATGCATGAGTATCAGTATTACGCATTGCCATAGAAACAAAATTGTGTTCCTCCCACAACACCGATTCAGCTATGCAGTAATATCGTGAATCTCTAGCAAATCTTTTTATAATTTGTTCATAGCGCCTGTCACTCATACAATGTGATTGTTTGACTAAATTGACAAGATATTCTATTGGGCAATATGTTATAAGAATGAATGGTATTTCTTCCATTGCAGCAGCAAAAGTAGCTTCAAATACTACATCAGATATATATACATATCGTGTCTCATCCTCTTTAAGTAGAGTGTCGGACATATACTTTGCCCCCTTGAACAGTGCTGATTCATCTAGCTTTGCACTGGCATAATAATCTTGAAGTTTTGTAAAACAACTAATGTGGTCACATGAAAGGCTGTACCTTGGTAATGTTTTACCACAAAAGAGTGTCATAACTAGAGCAACAAAACTTGGCCTGTCAATCTTCTCTAAATGTCGGATATACGATGACAATTTTTTAAATTGATATTTAATGAGATCGGTGAAGTTTTCCTTTGCTGTCATTTTGATCAGAAAAGGAAAACCTATACCATGAATTGGTATCGAAATAATAGCTTTTTTGTCAGTTTTTGAAATACTTTCAATACCCTTTATGGCATATCTCCCCAATATTTTACTTTTTTCATCAGTAGACAATTCAGTGACATCAACTATTCGTTCTTCCTTAAATAAATCGCAAACCTTTTCGCAATCACATTTCTTCATTATGGTATTTGACAGTGTTATAATTAGAAAAGTATTGTTCGATTTTATCAAGGACTCGATTGTATCCATATATCTATTCCAGAGGTAAAGTTCGTTTGCGCTTACGTTCATTCTTCCCAGAAAATCATCGATTAGTACAATTTTGTGACTTGGCGAAATAATTACGTTTTCAAAGTCTTTCGCTTCATGTACTATCAAAGGCTCTAATTCAGGATTACAGTTTAACATTTTGTCAAAAATAACGAAGGCTGTATGGGTTTTACCACTGCCCGGTATTCCACTAAGTATAACACATTTCTCTGATTGCAGTCGCTTCTCCGCTTCTAATAACGCTCTCGTTTCTATGTTGTTTTCCGTAAATATTTTGTTTTTCTCTATGAAACCACGAGCTTTTTCTGAAATACAGAAGTGCAACAAACTGGACTATTTTACTATTTTAATTGCAGTTTAGACTCGTATATTTCATGCTTTATTCATTTTATACATATATTTTCACACGTCAGATACTGTATACACATTTTATTTCTCAATTCATGTATAAAAATGTGTTTGTGATTTTGTTACAAAACATTAAAAAGAAAGAAAAAGGATAAAAACAAAAGCATATTATGTATTTTTTCCCATTAGTACTATAAATTACACAAGTATAGCAAATAGTAGACTGATTTATCAATAAATATAAACTAAACTGATGATAGTGAAAATAGAGAGAAATAAATACAAAAGTGGTTATAACTGTTTTATACATATGTAAGAAAAGTGTTTTTTAGATAACAATGGATTTGGAGGAAAAATAGAAAGAAATGTTGGAGAGACACTGGCGTGGAGAGATCAACTATCGATTATGATATAACTCCGACAATATCTAATGGATCAACTTGAAACGTGTCCTGTTCTTTATAAAAATGTGTACTGCATCGAAAATTCGAAAAAGCACTTACCTTTCGTCTCTGCAGTGGAAAAAGAAGTGGCAAGTTTGCTCTGTATCGCCACACGAGTACAGATAAGAGGAAACTTTATGTTTGAAACAAACTTTGATTGAAATAACTACACGTCTATATGTAAAACATATAATAAAAATGTATGCAATTTCATTACTGACCTATTTCTTGTTCTATGCATTTTCTTCCGTTATCACATGACGGGCGTCTCCGTGCTGTGGAAGAAATTAAACTTAATTTGAACAAGAGCTGTCAGTCTGAGCGACATCTATGTTCTTGTATGGTTGAGTTGCACATGTTTTCAACATACGGTAACATTGCTAACATTTTTTGTGTTGTACTAGACGGTAAAACGGACATACGGATGAACGGACGGACAGACAGACATACAGGTAGACAAACGTTTGAGTCAGACTGTGACCTCAATTATACGTGACTGGGAGTCGGGTTCTGCGCGCCGTCTCGATGAAGTTAATAGTTTTACTAAATTCCTTCTAGGGGTTTATACAAAAACTATTTGACCTTTGGCCATATATTGTGACCTTATCCCGAAGTGTACATGTCCAGAAGCTGAGTTCTGTACTCATTATTATGCTAATATGTATGCAAAGATATGGCAAATATCATCAAGGGCTTTATAAAGTATGTAGCGGACATGAAGGTATGATTATTTGACAGGTTTTTTTATATATTATTATGACATTGACCTCAATTGTACATGCCTAAGTTCTCTACGTCGCCTCTTTTGTACGAAGTTAATCACATTCTTTCAAGACGTTTAGAATATGCACACAGAAGAACAGACAGACGCGCAGATAAATACCATTCCACAACACGGTGGAAGATAAAAATATACCCTATAGTTCGTAAAACTTTGTATATATTAATATTCAGGTTCAGGAAATTTACATTTTACGGTCACGGCTTAAGCTGGTCGGATGTGTAAATTATAGATTGTTTGCCACTGAGACCTAAGGTCGCGGGTTCGAACCAAGATTTGACCATCTAATGGCTGACTACCACTTTTCCACCATTTTTAAAGGTTTGTAGAAAATGATATCCATGTATTGAGGTGTAATATATATTTGTCTCTAGGAATGAACATATCAGTTATGAAAAAAAATAAAGCTAGCATCGTCTTAATTTTCCTAATGCAAAATTAATGTTAACAGTTTAAAGGGCGATGAAGTCAAACAAAAACTTCAGTTCGGCTCTTATAATTTCCTATTGTCAGGCTAAGATGTAATAAAAATGTTTCAGAAATGGCTCTACGATGGTGTTCTTCTTGGGAAGGTATTAAAATTAAAACAATAGTAAAATATATAAAGTGTACAAAATAAACAGGAAACTATATTTGAATACAACATCTGACAGTATTTAATTATACCTTGATGTAAATAATAATTACGGGAATGATAATACTTTATGATTTCTTCTAGTTTGATATACCATCAAACAAATTTAAAAGAATAATTTATTTTTCCTTTGCATAAATATACAATACCTGTAACTGTAGTTTCTAATATTAGTTCGTTGACTGTTTTAGCAAGATGAGATAACTGTTCATCAATTGTCTTCAAGTGACTGTGATGCTCATCAATAAGGTATCTCATATTTTCATTTTCGGATCGAACAATATCAATTTCATTTCTTATTGACAGAATTTTATCTCTTTCATTAACTCTTCTGTCTATATTCTCAACGGTTTCTTCCAATCGACGAAGCTGAATTTGGAACTGAAATTGTATAGACCATACGTACATTAAATTCATTGCATCAATTTAAAAACAAAATCCTATTTGAATATAAAGAGTATTGTCCGCAATAATCGGATTACTTTGTTATATTATTTACTTAGTTATTAAAAATTTCATTCACTTGAATGACAATTTCGAACTTCCGTGTGTGTGAATTTCATGTTCCGACTAGGTATAAATGCCATTAACTCAAATGCTAATTTCTTATTTCCTTCGTCTAAATTTCATGAAATAATATAAATCAAAATTAAAACTTAGAACTTGAAACTTAATGATGTTCTTATGATATTTAGGCCCTCAAGATATACAATAGTACATGTATAATATAGGATAAAAGAACCATTTGGAAACCAAGAACGCAGACATAAATGAAGCAGACTTAGTTTTATTTCTTATAGGGTAATATCACTTGCGACATCCTCACATCACCTAACGCCGTCGTCTTCAGCAATACTGAAATCAACAAATAAAACGTAAATTTCCTTTCGATGAATGACAACCATGTAAATATGCTTTTTTATTAACAATAGAAATGAGAAAAAAATCACATCTTTACTCACCGTTGTTATCTCTAATTTAGGATTACTTTGATTTAAATCGTTCCTTAATTTACCAAGCTCATTTTCCGTGGAATGTGTTTCTTCATTTTTGATTTTTGTTGTACAATCTGTCAGGAATTGCTTTGTTTGATCTTCGTGTTGGGATTGCCGTATACCCAGTTGTCTGACATATGCATGTAGATGTTCAATAGAATCACCACACATTACATTGAAGTCTTCACGCTCCATCTGATGAAAATGTTAAAATCGGGAAAGTTGATTACAAGTTAAAAATGTGTTGTATTAAATAAAATAAACAGTATTTGTAGATGGTGATATAATTCAAAGACAACAATTCGTTAACACATCTTCAGTCGTATTTAATGATACATGTTTAAACATAATATTATAACAAATCACTTTTTTTTCGACTATACATATAATATATAAATATCAATAGCACACCGGTTGAAAAGAAGCCATCAGCATTTTTTAAACGTCCAGATAAGTTTAAATAAACCAACCCACCTAAGATTCAATACATGTGTTTGAGCAAATATATAATAAAGCACATTTATTAGAAAGGGAAAAGAGTGGTTCCTACATGAAAAGTCTTACCTTAATAAGTTTTAATAAATAGTATATATTTACTGTGAATACCTGTTATACACATGTGCACAATGGCATGGCTTAATACAAACTGTGGTTCAAATTTGAATCCTAATCAACATGCTACTTGTCCTTATTTATGTAATGCATATCCTTATATAATCAAGTATTATTATCATGCGCTGCTCTATCATCTACAAAGTAAACGGATATATTTGTAAGTAGAATCAATTGTTTAGTTTTATATTTGTTTTGCCTGAGCATATATATTATTTTATTTTGTAAGAATTTTTATTATCATCGTCTCATTTTTCAATGCCATGTGTCATTAATGTAACGTGTAACTTCATTTTACACATGCATTTGACTTCTGTATATAACACCACCTACAACACGTTTTCCTTGATCATATTTATTTACCATTGTTTTGAACACACCTTTATTAAGTGTGAAAAAAAAACCGTTAAATGATTAAGTCATATTGGGAATGGCAAAACACTGTTTAACAATGACCATGTATAAAATAGCAATTAATTACCAAAGCAGATTTTAAAATAGCCTTACCTCAGATATGCGGTTGACAGCATCTTTGGCTTTTTGACAATCTAAAAGTGTTTGAGGATCCTGCAACACAGATTTAATGTCTTTGATAAGATTATCCAGGTCTTCTTGTTTAAGACTTAGATTTTCCGAATGCATTATCTTGTGTCTCATTTCCCGTATCTGTAATATAAACCAAACAAATAATCTAGGTATTAAATAGAAAATATCTCTAATTATAAGAACAGATATAAAAGGTATTATTCAAAAGGACCAGTCACCCCAACATCACAAAATAACAAGTATGCGCACTGTACCATAACAATCTTAAATAATAAATTTTATGTTCCGATTCAATTCAGTGTTTCATACCAGATACGTGCACATTACTATAAAACATTTTAATCAATAGTTTACAACTAAACGTTAACAATTAAATTGATATTTTTTTTTTTACAGAAAGCATTATTTATAACACTGTCAAAGTGAACAATTACATACATAGTAGGTATTAGTATCTGATAGTAAAGTGGATACAGTGCTGGCCGCTCACGCCTGAATTGGCGCTTTCAATTCCAAATTCAACCCGATAACCTCTCAAAACCAACACCGAGTATTGGTTCTACACAGTAAATAATTTCGAGAACACTTCGTATAGGCACTGAGATTACATCGCAATCAAGCAAAAATAAATTTGTTAAATAATGAATGTGGCATTGTAGCAAACGAAAACATTTTTTTCCTTATATCAAAATTGTTAAACAAAACATTACTAAGAATCAAAGAACAAACGGAGAGTTAAACTGAATTAATTTCCGATTGAGATACCTTTCGGATTTTATGAATTGGCTCAGTTATCGACACATCAAATTTCTTGCTGATAGGTATACAATTAATGGCAAGAGCGAGTAAACCAGCACAGTCGGTTTCTGTCGCACTCTGTTTGTTCTTATACCCTGTTGGCATAAAACATTTCCCAATTTCCCAGGATCGGCTAGTATCTGTCCATGCATTTATATTCGTGTTTTCAAGTACAACATTACTATATAAGTGTTTGTGTTTCAATAACTTGTATATTTTATGGCAAATGCCTTTCGGACAAATCCATTTGCGTCGTTTGGAGCTCGCAATACTACATGAAGAGCAATGTTTGTGAGCTCCTGCGGGTAGATTCATTCGCACAATTGAACAAATATGCTGCTGCAGAGCTCCAACTTCTTTCTCTGAGAAGTTCACGAGACCATCATTCATGTACTTAAGTACAAGTCCTCCCTTTATCCAGTTGATGTATTCTGGTTGGTTGAGTTGATCTCGTAGAGCCGCCATTGTTAACCTGAAATTAGAAATATAAGATTGTCTTTACAAAAGAAAATGATTAATTGACAAGCGTACTCAATAAGGTATTCAATTCTCAATTATTGAATTAAAATTGGGATCGAATCGCTTTCAATGCGTTATACATGAGAGGTTATATTGGTCATTCTATTGAACAGGTAGGTTTTTGGTTGCCCGTTTTATGAATACAAAATAGATATGTAGATTATTTTGGTATTGTAATAAATATAATCTGTTACAGTAGAAGTATAAGTAGAAACAGTAATAGCAGTAGTAGTAGTAGTAGTAGTAGTAGTAGTAGTAGTAGTAGTAGTAGGGTAGTAATAGATGTAGTGTAGTAATAGTAGTAGTGTAGTAATACTAGTAGTAGTAGTAGTAGTGAAGTTACAGTAGTAGTTGTTGTAGTAGTAGTATTAGTGAAGTAATAGTTGTAGTAGTATTAGTAGTAGTGTAGTAGTAGTAGTAGTAGTGTAGTAGAAAAAAGTGTAGTAACAGTAGTAGAAGTAGTGTAGTAACAGTAGTAGTAGTAATGTAGTAACAGTAGTGGTAGTAGTGAGTAATAGTTGTAGTAGTAGTAGTAGTATTGTAATAGTAAAAGTGTAGTAGAAGTAGTGTAGTAACAATAGTAGTAGAAATAGTAGTAGTGTAGTAGAAGAAGTGTATGGAAGGGCAACCAGTTTAAAATTCTATTCCGCTTGTTTCTGTTGTTGTTAAATACAACTGCCTTTTTGTGTTTTTGTTAATCAAACCATACAATGTTGTAAGACCTGTGTTTTATTTAGTAATTTTAATTCCGCCATAACTTTGTTCGTCATACTCGATAAAACAGTTGCGAAGTGCTTACTGTTACATTGTAATATGCAGTTTCTGTTTGCCATTTCGCTTTCCGCTTAACGCTTAACCGTATTCCGACAAACGTATTCCGACTGCACAACTACAAGTACCTGTTCCTACAAGTTTTGCTAGCTCTGCCTTTAAACGGTGTCGCGTTAAAAATTTAGTTGGGAAAGCCTAAATGTAACCCGAGATCGGGCCTAAGACCGCAATACCCGAAAAGACCCATGCTACGTCATTAATTTTTGCCGTTTTTATCCAGGCGCTTGCATCCATTTTCGAAGCACTTGATTTACGAAGATTATTGTTAGAGGAAAGTTGGGGGAAACTTTCATTTCAAGGGATCTATAACTTCAAAATGCGCTAATCATGGTAGCATGATGACCATCTTCCAATTCCGTACCGTCCAAGAAGCATACGATGCACTGAGAGAATTTAAAGTAAAAACAACAACAACATTTTCAGTGTTCAAAGCCACAACAAAACCTTGGTTCAAATGGTAGAAATATGTTTATTTTTTCTGTCTTTATATTTCTCCAAAAGTTAGTAGACCCTAGCCTGTGAGCACTGATACCCTTTTTTCATGGTTCTTGTACATGTCGTATGTGTGATTGAATATTTCTTACCATGCATGTATAACAACAATAAACATACAGATATAGATCTATATATATATATACTTGATTGGAATGTGTTAATTCTCCTTAATATGAGGACATAATTTTATTATGTATGTCTACCCCTCGTGAAATATAGGGCCTATATTTATTTAAAAATGGCTTGTAAAAAGTCGTTCGGTCAGACCTCAACATTGGTACTCGTTGGAAACCATCGTCATATAACTTGGGCAGACATGACGGAATGCAAAGTTTTCTGAAATAGATTGTTTGATTGAATGTTTAGCGTCATTTTTATGCAATCGATGGTTTACAGACGATCAGTTACCCTAACCACTATTTTTATATCAGGTGAGGTCCAATGGCTGATTAAACCAGCCAGTTGAGGTCCAATGCGGATTGTACCAGTAAATTGATCTCATAATACAAAACGTACTGTATCTTCCTATATCCGGTGAGGTCCAATGGCGGACTGCACCAG
>CM055905.1:66807538-66890038 GCA_029582155.1 Panopea generosa | reverse complement strand
TTACCATAAACGTAGGAACTGGGGCAGTAGGAGTGCGTTCTCCCTCTCTCCTCTCCCCCACCCCCTCCCCCCACCCACACACACAACCAAGTAAATGTTTTAAAGTGACAGAAATACCAAACATCTGATTAACATCCAATTGTTATCCAAATATCTCACTAAAATACAGCATTTGCACTGTGTAGGTTTAACTTTATAATACATTTGATTTTTTTTCTAAATTAATTGGGTGTTTGTGAGTATGTATTTTCAAAAAAAGTTTGAATGTCACAAAATATTGCAGTAAATAACAACCATTTCCGCTAAAACTAAATAGAATGTCTGATTATTAATGCTTGATTATCCTTTGTGTACAGTTTGTATAGATTTTTATTCTTGATTTATATTTTTTTAGTTCCAAATGATAAATTCTTCATTCTATGTTTCTATTTAATATAAGGTAGATTGTGTATAAAATGCGCGTATGTTTAAATTTGTTATAATCACTTTTCTCAATCCAGGGGTCGTGAGTTCGAATCCCAACACGGCAAAATCAATAACTTATTTACAAAACTTACCTAGAATACTGGTATATATTGCTCCAAGATGATTTTTTCCCAAACAAGTAACTGTTTGCACATTTTACGTACTTCCGACATGATTTTTTTTCACGAATTTGAATTTAAATTTCAGATCTTTATACTTCATGGCTAGATTTTTAACAAATTGAGATTAAAATTATTTTGTTAAAAATATAATACACAAAATTAATAAAATGTTGTATAACAACAAATATGACAAACGAGCTATCTATCGAACCGATATTGTCGTCTCTCCGTTTCGTAATGAAGTAATCACCAATGTGATTGCGTATATCGCATGTCTTTTATAAATTATCATAATTTATCTCTAAAGGTTTAACGAGTTCAATAGATATGCACAAACTGGCCCATTGCAAAGATAATGATAGCGTCGCATGTTTAAATAACTATCAACCTTTGTCGTATTGCCAACAAAACTAAATACAAAAATCCTTTATTGTCACCAGTTTTGGTTAAGACTACCATTTAACTTAAAGGGTAACACGACATTTTTTTAATTATTCTTTCACCTCTATTTCTGAAAAGTATGCCTCTATTATTTCTTTCCGTCCCATCATAATATACCAACATATTCTATTTGTAATAAATCAATGAACATACACATGAATAACGTATATTATGCCATTCAGTTTAGAATTATAAGAGACTCCTTATTTTAAACCTTATCTTACATGTACAATTACAGTATATACACAATACAAATATGAAATTAAAAGTATAAATTTGGGTAATTTGTCTTTCTATTTCGGAAAGGGGTATAACTTTCGTAAATGAATGGAAATTATCATATTTCAAATATTCGCGGTTAAATATGCCAAAAGGAGTTTAAGTAACAAATGTTTTCTTTTTTTCTGTTTTCTTTTCGGCATGAACTTTAACTTATATTTTTAATACTACAGTAACGTATTTGTTTTTTTAAACAAAATGTTAATAATTTCTTAAGGTATTGCATTTAAACAACTCGTATATTTCCGTATAATTTCGACAAACTTCGTAAACCATGCGGATAACCTTTAATTCCCGATATTCCGGTAGAGTTGTCGTTCGAAAAATGTAAACAAATAGGCGGCAAAACGCGATTTCTGCGGCTGGGTTCATGAGAAAAGTGTGAAAGCTACCGTTAGAAATGAAAAACGTTTCTCAAATGCTGTAACAATCGAACACAACAACCCTTCGGCTATATGTCCAGGTGTTTCGTGTGATGATCCAACATGTCCGCTTTTAAATAACATTAAACTTTGAAAAAAAGTTAAACGCTCTGGTTGGAAAGTTTGCAGAGCAGTAGTGGAATTTGATGTTTTACTGTCAAAGTTGAGGTTCTGCAAATGGTGTGGATTAGGTCCAGTTCAACATGCATACGACTATCTTGTTGGAGAGATGCAGAAGGGGTTTGGGGGACATTTGTATGTGTCAAAATGATGATTGTGCTAAATTAACATTGTGCCATATGGTAAAACCCAAAAAGAAAAGAAAACAGGAATGCCGTGTTTTGTTGTGAATACAAAACTAGGTTCCGGTATTTAAAAAAATATGTTCTTATATAACTTAATATTCATTTAACTAGACAAGAAAGCAAATAATAAGACATCAAACAAATGTCTCGCTACTGCAATATTAATGAATGAGCGAAATACATTCTTCTTCTTCCGGTTTCAGTTCATAACTCAGGTTACTGGGTATTTTTTTAACTGTGTGACCATGAACATGTGCCGTTGAGGATCGAATGACATTCCAATTTAAAACTTCGTATTTATAGTTTAAAAGATAAAATATCCCGAGTCTGGGCCAGTGTGGTACATATATGGCCCAAAATGTGCACCTCTGCATAAGTATGTCCATTTGTAACCCACTATATGTCTTTGGTAACTGTGGTTAACTGTGGTTACTTGCTATATATCCTTGGTAACTTTTGGTAACTAACTGTTTATCAATTTCTCTAACAGGCATTTTGTCCATTTGTAACCCACTTCATGCCTTTGGTAACTAGGGTTACTTAATATATGTTTTTGGTAACTGCAGGATTATTTGGTATCCTTAGCACAGTAAGTTATTACATGATCTTATGTTATATTGCCCTTCATTAGCAGTTGAGTGTGGTTTATGGCTCTCTGCTGCTGAATTAAATTTTTGATTGCACAGATACATGTAGGCTAAATGCTTTTATATTTGTTCTCAAAATTATATAGGCTAAGCGGTAAAAAGGTTTTTTTCTCTTAGTTTATTTGTGTTGGCAAACCAAGTATAACTGAAGAAAGATAATATTGGAACATGTCTATTGATTTATTTTAGGAAAACAATTTAAAATCAACAATGCACATGATTGTGCGTTTAATTTCAAACAGTGATGACACACTGTGTGTTTAATTCAAACCATAGAAAATAATGTGTTCAGTTTTAACAAAATTTTGTGCCACACGGAATGAAGTGTGCTGAAAAACAGAACAGTGCCGACACAAAGTTGGATAGGTAAACCACCAACAATATCCAACCAAAATGAAACCACATGGCATTGTCAGGAAAATTAGCTAAAAGGAAAAATCACACACACACCCCTATGAGTGACTATACATATCCAGGATGATCTTATATCAAATAAGTAAACAGTTATCTGTTAATGTATCAATGTTGTGATCTTCACATCATCAAGTAGTTGTAATAATGATTTAGTGTGTGCAGCAACATAACCATTCACACTAACATCGCACACTACAACATCATTAGCAGCAACATAAACATTCATACTAACGTCACACACTACATCACCATTAGCAGCAACATAACCATTCACACACTACATCATCATTAGCAGCAACATAATCATTTACACTAACGTCACACACCACATCATCATTAGCAATAACATAACAATTCACACTAACATCACACACTACATCATCGTTAGCAGCAACATAACCATTCACACTTACGGCACACACTATATCATCATTAGCAGCAACATAACCATTCACACCAACGGCACACACTACATCATCTTTAGCAGCAATATAACCATTCACACTAACATCACACACTACATCATCATTAGCAGCAACATAACCATTCACACCAACGGCACACACTACATCATCATTAGCAGCAACATAACCATTCACACTAACGTCACACACTACATCATCATTAGCAGCAACATAACCATTCACTCTAACGTCACACATGACACACTACATCATCATTGGAAGCAACATAACCATTCACCCTACCGGCACATACTACATCATCATTAGCAGCAACATAACCATTCACACTTACGGCACACACTATATCATCATTAGCAGCAACATAACCATTCACTGTAACGTCACACATCACACACTACATCATCATTGGAAGCAACATTACCATTCACCCTACCGGCACATACTACATCATCATTATTAGCAACATTACCATTCATACTAACGGCACACACTATATCATCATTAGTAGCAACATAACCATTCACTCTAACGTCACACACTACATCATCATTAGCAGCAACAAATCAATTCACACTCACGTTAAACACTACATCATCATTAGCAGCAACTTAACCATTCACACTAACGGCGCACACACTACATCATCATTAGCAGCAACATAGCAATTCACACTAAAGGCACACACTACATCATCATTAGCAGTAACAATGCCATTCACACTAACGTCACACATCACACACTACATCATCATTGGAAGCAACATAACCATTCACACTAACGGCACATACTACATCATCATTAGCAGCAACATAACCATTCACACTTACGGCACACACTATATCATCATTAGCAGCAACATAACCATTCACTGTAACGTCACACACTACATCATCATTAGCAGCAACATAACCATTCACACTTATGTCACACACTCCATCATCATTAGAAGCAGCATAACCATTCACTCTAACGGCACACACTACGTTACTCACGTTTAACACTACATCACCATTGGAAGCAACATAACCATTCACACTTACGGCACACACTATATCAACATTAGCAGCAAAATAACCATTCACTCTAACGTCACACACTACGTTACTCACGTTTAATACTATATCACTATTGGAAGCAACATAACCATTCATACTTACGGCACACACTATATCATCATTAGCAGCAAAATAACCATTTACTCTAACGTCACACACTACATCATCATTACCAGCAACATAACCATTCACACTTATGTCAAACACTACATCATCATTAGCAGCAACATAACCATTCACACTTACGGGACACACTATATCATCATTAGCAGCAACATAACCATTCACTCTAAAGTCACACACTACACCATCATTAGCAGCAACATAACCATTCACTCTAACGTCACACACTATATCATCATTAGCAGCAGCATAACCATTCACTCTAACGTCACACACTATATCATTATTAGCAGCAACTAAACCATTCACACTAACGGTACACAATACATCATCATTAGCAACAAAATAACCATTCACACTAACGTTTAACACTACATCATAATTAGCAGTAACATAACCATTCACACGAAAGGCATACACTATATCATCATTAGCAGCAACATAACCATTCACACTCACGTTAAACACTATATCATCATGAGTAGCAACATAACCATTCACTCCAACAGCACACAATACATCATCATTAGCAGCAACTTAACCTTTCACACTAACGTCACACACTATATCATCATTAGAAGCAACATAAACGTTCACACTCACGTTACACACTACATCATTATTAGCAGCAACATTACCATTCACACTAACGTCACACACTATATCATCATTAAAAGCAACATAAACGTTCACACTTACGTTACACACTACATCATTATTAGCAGCAACATTACCATTCACACTAACGTCACACACTATATCATCATTAGCAGCAACTTAATCATTCACATTAACGTCACAAACTGAATCATCATTAGCAGCAACATTACCGTTCACACTAACAGCACACACTACATCATCATTACAAGCAACATAACCATTCACAATCACGTTACACACTATATCATCATTAGCAACAACATAACCATTCACACTAACGGCACACATTACATCATCATTAGCAGCAATATAACCATTCACACTAACGTCACACACTATATCATCATTAGCAGCAACATAACCATTCACACTCACGTTACACACTACATCATCATTAGCAGTAAAATAACAATTCACACTAACGTCACACACTACATCATCATTAGCAGCAACATAACCATTCACTCTAACGTCACACACTACATCATCATAAGCAGCAGCATTACCATGCTCACAAAAGGCACGCACTATATCATCATTAGCAGCAACTGAACCATTCACACAAACGTCACACACTATATCATCATTAGCAGCAACATAACTGTTCCCACTCACGTTACACACTACATCATTATTAGCAGCAACATTACCATTAACACGAATGTCACACACTTTATCATCATTAGCAGCAACATAACTGTTCACACTCACAGTACACACTACATCATCATTACCAGAAACATAACCATTCACACTAACGGCACACACTATATCATCATGAGCAGCAACTTAACCATTCACACTAACGTCGCACACTACATCATCATTATCATCAACATAACCATTCACACTAACGTCAAACATACATCATCATTAGCAGCAACATAACCGTAAACACTAACATAACACACTATATCATCATTAGCAGCAACATAACCATTCACTCTAACGTCACACACAATATCATCATTAGCAGCAACATAACCATTCACACTAACGTTACACACTACATCATCATTAGAAGCAACATAACCATTCACGCTAACGTCACACACTATATCATCATTAGCAGCAACATAACCATTCACACTAACGTCACACACTACATCATAATTAGCAGCAACATTACCATTCACACTAACGTCACACACTGTATCATTATAAGAAGCAACATAACCATTCACACCAACGGCACACAATACATCATCATTAGCAGCAACTTAACCATTCACACCAACGGCACACAATACATCATCATTAGCAGCAACTTAACCATTCACACTAACATCACACACTATATCATCATTAGCAGCAACATAACCATTCACACTAACGTCATACATCACACACTACATCATCATTAGCAGCAACATAACCATTCACACTAACGTCATACATCACACAATACATCATCATTAGCAGCAATTTAACCATTCAAACTAACGTCATACATCACACACTATATCATCATTAGCAGCAACATAACCATTCACACTAACGTCATACATCACACAATACATCATCATTAGCAGCAACATAACCATTCACACTAACGTCATACATCACACACTACATCATCATTAGCAGCAACTTAACCATTCACACTAACGGCACACAATACATCATCATTAGCAACAACATAACCATTCACACTTACGTCATACATCACACACTACATCATCATTAGCAGCAACTTAACCATTCACACTAACGGCACACACTACATCATCATTACCAGAAACATAACAATTCACACTAACGGCACACACTATATCATCATTAGCAGCAACTTAACCATTCACACTAACGTCAAACATACATCATCATTAGCATCAACATAACCATTCACACTAAAGTCAAACATTCATTATCATTAGCAGCCACATAACCGTTAACACTAACGTCACACACTATATCATCATTAGTAGCAACATAACCATTCATTCTAACGTCACACACTATATCATCATTAGCAGCAACATAATCATTCACATTAACGTTACACACTACATCATCATTAGCAGCAACATAACCATTCACGCTTACGTCACATACTTTATCATCATTAACAGCAACATAACCATTCACACTTACGTCACACACTACATCATCATTAGCAGCAACATTACCATTCACACTAACGTCACACACTATATCATCATTAGCAGCAACATAACCATTGACACCAACGGCACACAATACATCATCATTAGCAGCAACTTAGCCATTCACACTAACATCACACACTATATCATTATTAGCAGCAACATAACCATTCACACTAATGTCGCACACTGCATCATCATTAGAGCAACATTACCATTCACACTAACGGCACACACAACATCATCATTAGCAGCAACATAACCATTCACACTAACATCAAACACTACATCTTCATTAGCAGCAACATAACCATTCACACCAACGTCACACACTACAGCATCATTAGCAGCAACATAAGCATACACACCAACATCACACACTACATCATCATTAGCAGCAACATAACTGTTCCCACTCACGTTACACACTACATCATCATTAGCAGCAACATTACCATTCACACTAACGGCACACACAACATCATCATTAGCAGCAACATAACCATTCACACTAACATCAAACACTACATCTTCATTAGCAGCAACATAACCATTCACACCAACGTCACACACTACAGCATCATTAGCAGCAACATAAGCATACACACCAACGTCACACACTACATCATCATTAGCAGCAACATAACTGTTCCCACTCACGTTACACACTACCTCATCATTGGCAGCAACATAACCATTTACACTAACGGCACACATAACATCATTATCAGCAGCAACATAACCATTCACACATGCATCACACACTACATCATCATTAACAACAGTTGAACACCAATAACACCACCTACAACAGCATCCCCATTCACCTTAACATCACACACATCATCATCAGCAGCAATATCACTATTTACACTAACAGCTCGCACATTACTATCATCATCATCAGCAGCAAGGACTTGTTTAGAAGGAAAGGAAACTTGCACCTCCTGACTAAATATTGATGAAATAGCACACGAAGGAATCATAGTTTCCAAGTAATCATTACTAATTCACAGGCAACTGATTTCTTGTACATAAACAACTTATTTCATGTACATATACTGTAAGTTGTATGTATTCTTAGATGTTTAAACATGTTTCGATTAGGTAAAATGATCTTAAATTAAAGGTATTGAGCGGCCGGTACTAGAACCTGAAAAATCCGGCCCCATTCCAAAACGGCCATGGAGAATCCGGCCCCAAAATTATCCGGCCCCTGGAGAATCCGGCCCCATTTAGCATGGTCCATCCGGCCCCACATTTTTTTAGCAATATTTTTTTAGCAATATTAGGGTTATTTATCATAAACAATACATACATTATATGTATTTGCTTACATCAAAATATTTATGACATACACATAAACACGGTAAACTTGATAATTTGTGTCGTACAAATCAACAGTTTTTTCATACATCACAATTATTCAAACTGTGGAAATGTCACATTGGAAATTTTTTGCTTTTGATTTTGTAAGATATTATAAATATGCACCATATTCAACACACTATAGATGATGGCAGACCAATATTTTTTTAATTATGCATGTGTAAATAAACCGTAAATAAAGAATAGTTGTATTAATCTACACTTATAATGAATACAGTAATTTATCTGCCTTTGACAAAAACACGCATCATTCTAACATAAATCTACATTTTCAACATAAGATATTGCATACAAAATTTCAATACGAAGTATAGATACAATCTCTAAATTGTACACCTTTGAAATACTCGTATCAAATATATTCTGCTCATTGTGTCCATTATCATCTCATCTTATCAAATAGCTAGTTATTTATATCACAATATTACAATTTTGAATTAGTTTTTCAACGTACAACACTTATTCATTAACGTACACACCCTGCAAAAATATGCGCAGGAAGGTTTAGTTGTATCCCATAGCAATTCGAATTGCAAGCATTTACATACACAAATCTCGTGACTTTCTGCTGAACTTTGTACTGACTGTCTCCTGAATTTTGAACAGAGAGGTATAATGTTATTACACGATATGGGCGATAATGAAATATAACCGAAACTTAATATATAACTGTTAACGCTAGTGATAACGCGATATTTTAAAAGGCAACTTAAACTATCATAATGACAGAAAGACGAAATTAAAATACAATTACAATTTACAAATGTATTGAATGAACGCAAAATCCTTTATGACGTTGCTATTCACTAAACTTAATTGCATACTAGTCTATCGTGTTACAGTTTTCTGAAGAATATATAGATATATTTTAATCTTATTTATCTTAATTCGATTGTGAAGCAAGTTCTTACAACTTTGACAAATCACGCTCGAAGTCTTCCTGGGTAGAACCAGTACAAAGCATATGCGGAGAAAGTGTCTTGCTCAAGGACACCACACATAGCCGTAGCCGAGGATCGAACATACGACCCTCCGATCTTTCAAAATATGCACTTTTTACATTAGTGGGGTTCTGATAATAAATAAGAAAAATCTGACAAACTAAACGGTAAAAAACTCTAAATATTTGGAAAAAATTGTAGAATTGGATGCTTTTTATAAAAAAAGAATTTTATTGATGCTCTAAATATTCAGTGTTATACATGTAATACTTTAAACATATTATAGTTTTCGATAATTGACGATTACTTACTAATATAAGTTCAAAAATTAATTTGATGCGTTAACATAAGTTTTAAGATTTAAGCATTACAGTGTCCCTTCGGTACACTGTATGTGCACACGGTAGTAAAATAGCCTAATATATATCAATACATAAATATAAATATTTATATTCAGCGATTAAATCAATGAAGTATAAAGAGATACAAGTCCTTGGTGTAAACGAAAATACATAACATACACATTTTCTTTAAATGAACAACGTACAGGTGTTACAAAATTACTTAGTCCTCCTATTTTGCTTGGCCTCATTTTAGTAATTTTAAAAAAGTTTATCTTGGATGCAGTGACTTAACTACATTTGTATGTCTCTGTTGGAAGTCATGCAATAATGTTATCGATATGAGAAGCACCCGCTCGTCTTTATAATGTATTGCCAATATAGTTAAACAAACACACATACACACTCACATAACAAGCAAACAAGGAACATTGCAATAAATAAGGCAAACTCGTCTGGCCACAAGTGCTCACCAAATTAGTGATCATATGTTTATGTTTTATATCTATAATATTTTATCACTTTCGACGATCCATCGAGTACAAAGAGAGTTGGTACAATTATTGCTATATACTATGTTTACCATAGTGTTTATGTTGCGGTATAAAAATAAACTAGAATAAAGTTTTTTAAAACGACTATGTAAAGTGCGTGCTCCAGTGGTAGAGTATCGGATCCAGAATCGCAGGGTCGTGGGTTCGATCCTTTTCCCACGACTATGTGAAGTGCGTGCTCCAGTGGTAGAGTTTCGGACCCAGAATCGCAGGGTCGTGGGTTCGATCCTTTTCCCATGACTATGTGAAGTGCATGTTCCAGTGGTAGAGTTTCGGACCCAGAATCGCAGGGTCGTGGGTTCGATCCTTCTTCCACGACTATGAGGAGTGAGTGGTCCAGTGGTAGAGTATCGGATCCAGAATCACAGGGTCGGGTTCGATCCTTTTCCCACGAATATGTGAAGTGGTCTTGATCAAGACACTTAAACCATATATGCTTAGTACAAGTTCTACCCAGGAAGATGTGTCTAAGTTGTAATAACTTGTTTCAAAAACGACGTTAAATAAATACTTATTAAATATAAAATATTTATTAACGGAATGTATATCTGTCTAGATCTCTTTTATGTATGCATTGCCAAATTAGTCATGATTTCTATGTTTTATGTTACGAGCAAGTCTATTCAATTTCCTCTGTCTGGCCAAGACTATATACATAATTAAGTTTTTAAAAGTCACGTACTTCTCGTGGTTGTAAGCGCCTATGTGATATCGATTTTCATGGATAAGACACTTAATACGAATGGTCTATGCACGAACCAGAAGCAGATTAAGTACGAATGGTCTATGCACAAACCAGAGGCAGATTTAGTAAATGATTTTATCAAACTGATTTACAGCAGTTCGCAGCTACCCCTAGGCTGCGTTCAGCACCGTTAAACAGCAAACACGTTTTTATGCCTGGTTCCCTAAAGTTTTCGCATATTGCCTGCTAATATGAGGTTGAGCCAGTGTATAGGAAAATGTGTTAGCTAACGTTATCAAACGTTTAACCGAACTGAACACAGCCATAGTCTATACGTTATTTACAACTCGAACAATACCACGAAAAGCTGTCTGTTAAAGGCTAATCCCGAGAACAAAGTCACTGAAATATATTTTAGTTTTTTTATACTTCCCGAAATTTTCGGGAAAACATATAGTCGCGGCCGCCTCGTCAGTCTGTCAATACGTCCCCATATCCTTGTCCGAGCTATTTCCCTATCAACCATGAAGCTTGCTAGGATATATCCCTACCCACAGGCCCTATCTTACTATAGCTTTTGGATAGCTATATATAGTGAATAATGGACCATTATCCACAAGCTATAGTACGATAGAGACTGTGTCACTAACTACTGAGTAGAAATGTGCATATTGTCTTTGCGTTACGGTTCAGTGAGTTTTCAGTGAGTTATGGCCCTTTTATTCTTTCAATTACCAAGTCCTTGTTCAAAGTTTTGCTTATTATGTTTGTTCGCCTATTTACTTCCAGCCACTGGTTGGAATTTTAAGAAACTTGCAAGAATGCATCACTTCCAAGTGGAGATGTGCATATTTTGGTTTGATAATGGCCCAAATAGGACAAAGTAGTTTTCCGTTCTCTCTCAGTGCATGACTACCGGGTTTAAAACCCAGTGGAAGTTCATTTTATTTGATACCTGTTATAGTTTGATAAAAACGTGTCAAAGTCACAAAATATTCAGGGGGAAATTTTTTTTCTCTTAAACTTGTTAAAATACAGCATTAGGTTTTTAAGATCACAAATGTTTTAAGGTAACCCCAACAGCAAGGGACACCCCTCCAAGACAAAACTGCAACATATGACAACCATATATTTTATCCTGAAAACTGACTAAATATCCGCAGTCGGTGTTTTTACAATCATATTTTCCGGGTATGACCCCATAGTCCCATCAGCAGGAGATACCACACTGTAATTAACAACAATCCCCCCCCCCCCCCCCCCCCCCGCTAAAACGTTCTAAAATGCAGTATTTGCTTATTAAGATATCACAAATTACCGGATTTAAAACTTGTTGAAAGTTCATATATCTAATATAGCTTCTATTTTTTTCTGAACAAAAACATTTAAAAGTCACAAAATATTGGCCCCAGCAGTAAATAACAACCATATTTAATCATAAAATCTTCTTGTAATGCAGCATTTAGTATATAAGATATCAAAATGTTCCAGGAAATTTCCCTTCCACCCCATCCCCCAGCGGGAGGGGATACATCCTCATACACTCTTTCCACAGGTCCCCCACCCCACCACCTCCAATAATTGAACTGCTCCTACGACCCTGCCCACTGTACTGCTTAATGCCAGTAACGTAAACTACATGTATACCTGCGATACATAAATATGTTATATATCACTGTTAATACGATAACGAAAGTACAAAGTTTAGATAAGGAGGACAAAATGTATGTTAGAATGTATCAGAGCAATGTCGTGAAAACGTTCCAGTTGAAATAGGATTTAACTAACAGTAATATATAAATAATGAAGTGTTTGAAGTAAATTGTAGTTATAGTTGACATCCGTAATACAGTGTAGTGTAGTAAGACACATACATTATAATCAGGCTACATACGTGGATCTCATATAAACAAGATAAACTGATAAGTTTCAATGAAGAGACGATAAAATTAACATATTTTAGATATTGATAACTATACAATTAATATACGAATAATGATGACAAATAATAATATTAACAATGATGATAATTACAATTAAAGCGGAAATGATAAAACAAACCAATACAATAGTAAGAATACTAATGATAATCGATAAATATGTATCAATACTAATACATGATTCATAATACTGAAAATATATTATATGCTAATAAATGAATGATTAATACAAATAGCTGAATTGCTATTGATAATATGAAATTGCATTACACTCACGACATTACACTCACCATCTTACACTCACCACCTAACACTTAATACATTACACTTACTACCTTATACTCACCACCTTACACTCACCCTATTACACTCACCACATTACACTTACTACCTTACACTCACAACCTTGCACTAACAACATTATACACAACACCTTACACTCACCACCTAGCAATCACCACCTTACAATAACCACATTGCAGTCACCACCTATTACTCACTACGTCACACTCACCATTTAGCAATCACCACCTTACAATAACCCTATTACACTCACCACCTTACACTAACAACATTATACACAACACCTTACACTCACCACCTTGCACTAACAACATTTTACACAACACCTTACACTCACCACCTTGCACTAACAACATTATACACAACACCTTACACTCCCCACCTTGCACTAACAACATTATACGAAACACCTTACATTCACCACCTTGCACTAACGACATTATACACAACACCTTATACTCACCACCTTACACTCACCCCATTACACTCACCACCTTACACTTACTACCTTACACTCACAACCTTGCACTCACAACCTTGCACTAACAACAATATACACAACACCTTACACTCACCTCCTAGCAATCACCACTTTACAATAACCAAATTGCACACACCACCTATTACTCACTACATAACACTCACCACCACCACCTTGCATTCATCGCCTTACACTCAACACCTTACACTCACCACCTAGCACTCACCACATTACAATCACCACATTGTACTCACCACCTAATACTCATCACATTACACTCCCTACATCACATTCTCCACATTACACTCATCACCTTACACTCACCACCTTACACTCACCACATTACTCTCACCACCATATAATCACCACCTTACACTCACTACATTACACTCACCATATTACACCACAACCTAACACTCACTACATTACACTGACAACATTACACTCACCACCTTATAAACACCACCTTACACGCACCACATTACAATCACCACATTACACTCACTACTTTACACTCACCAACTTACACTCACCACATGACACTGACTACATTACACTCACCACATTACACTCACAACATTTCACCTACCACCTTACACTCACCACATTACACTAACCACATTACACTGAAGACATTACACTCACCACATTATAATCACCTCCTAACAATCACCACCTTACACTCACAAAACTACACTCACCACATTACACTCATCACCTTATAATCACCACCTTACACTCACTACATTACACTCACCACATAACACTCACTACATTACACTCACCACATAACACTCACTACATCATACTTAACACCTTACACTCACTACATTACACTCACAACAATACACACAACACCTTACACTCACCACATTACACTCAACACATAACAATCACCACCTTATAATCACCATCTAGCACTCACTACAATACACTCAATACATTACACTCACTAACTTATAATCACCACCTAACACTCAATACATTACACTCACTACATTACACTCACCACATTATATTCACCACCTAATACTCACAACCTTACACTCACGACCTTACACTCACTACATTACACTCACCACATTAAACTCACCACATTTCAACCACCACATTACACTCACCACAAAACCCTCTAGACATTACACTCACCACCTTTTATTCACCACCTATAAAAAAACAGCATGCGCATGTTCGTATTACACGTATTACAATAGGGAAGTACAAAAATTACAATTGGCGGATCCAGGAATGAGGTGCATAGATATTGTCAGGTATGGTAGAAATTAAATTGCTTTTGTCTGTTTCAATAAGCGTCGTTTGTATGCCATCGAGAGCTAACAGTTGACCCTGGAAGATGAACCAGTACTAGAGCACACCCATCTCCGTATGGAACTGATAACTTGCTCATTTCAATCAGTGGTGAAAGGCGAATGGCTATGAGGCGTAATGTTGTATTTCAATTATCACGAAGACTCTGGTTTGGCGGGGATTCAAACTCAAGACCCCTCGGTTGATAGTCTGACGCGTTTAAGCTGGAACATTGAATGTAATTTCATTGCCGTCCATAAGAAGTACATGTCATCTTTTTAATGAAATTAACTGTTTCTAACTATGAAAAGGTCAATGGCATGTGTTCACAGTGTTTGACCATTTTCTGTCACAGAGTGCGCTCTATAATGTAAAATATCCATATTACTTCTTTTTCCGGATTTAAAGGTAGCCAGTAGTCTCATATAATCGCCGTAATAGACGTAAGACTTGACCCTTTAGCGGACGATCAAATAAAAAATAATCTAATCGTTCGATAAAGTGCTTTGGTATGAACTATGTAAACAGGTACTTTATCATAGACTGGTGACGTGTGTTTTTATTCACATACAACGAATTAGTAACAGCATGAAATTATGGCCGACTCGACCCCAATGGTCTTTAAGAGACATGTAGTTTAAATAAACTATAAGCACAAATAATCATGTGATAGTAACGTGAGTGTTAAGTGTGTGTTCTTAACACAATCAGAAAAGTGCCAAAATTATTATATTCAGTGGCGTAGCTGCCTTTACGCCACAACGACTGGGCGTGCGCTTTTTGTGATCTACCTTTTATTTTCTCGTGAATGTATGAATTTATCTCCTGGAAATACCATCAGAACGCATGTAATGCAAGCAGACCGCCTACCCCACCCCACACACTTTAGAACCTGGTGGGCTTGAATATCATTTTTACGATGCTACTGATATTGATGATAGTTCAGTTCTGTTGACATATCACACGTTATTCAGGCGGGGATTCGAACTCAAGATCCCTGGAATGAAAGTACGACGAGCTACCGACTATGCTAACCGGACCCGGCTGTACAGAAGTAATGCGGATGTTACATGTTGCTTATTTTGATTTTAAAAATCATAATATATTACGCTGTAGTGGGTTATATAATATATCATCTTTTATTACGTTTATTTATTCTGGAATACGTGTGATTCAGGAAGATACAGTTACCCATACATTCATATTGATTCGATTTAATTAATACATTTTTACGAAAGAAGAATGAAAATAAATATTTATATTACTCATATATGATTTTACAGGAATGTAATACTACGTATCATTCAGTAGGATCCTCCGTGGCCGAGTGGTTTAAGGTGCCGTCTCAAGATCGCTAACCTCTCATCGCTGAGGTTGTAGGTTCGAGTCGTAATCGGTCAATAAACTTTATGTGAAAACGTTTACCAGTTACTTGCGGAAAGACGATGGTTTTTTACATTATGAGGTATTCAATAACAATGCCATATATATCACCAAAAATCTGTTGAAAATGGCCTTAAATCACGTTCAAAAATCACAATCAAAAAGCACATTCAAAAATCACATTTAGTGGGGAGCATTTTAGCTACGCTACTGATATTGATAATAGTTAAGTTCTGTTGCAGAACACACGTTGTTCGGGCGGGGGATTTGAACTCACGACCGCTGGAATGAAAGTAAAACGAGCTACTGAATGTGCTAACCGGGCCCGGCTGTACGGTAGTAATACGGGTGATACATGTTGCCCATTTTTTTAAAAGTCATAATATATACCGCTGTAGGTTATACAATAAGTCGCCTTTTGTCACGTTTGGAGTGGTTTTGGTGTTGATTTTAATGTTTTTGATGTTTTGTATTCTATTGAAGCCATTGATGTATTTTGTTATTCTTTTTGTTGAACCAGACTTCATATCTAACCTCCTCTCCAGAGTCAAGTTAATTTGTGTTTAGTATAGTTAGCTGATGTGTATAACAATTATTTGTTGAAGAAATACGGACACCCTAGAAAGTTCCTCTGTGGCCGAGTGGTTTAAGGCACTGCCGGCTAACGACCTCACCTCTCACCACTGAGGTCGTGGGTTTGAATCCAGCTCGGCACAGAAAATATATGAGAAAGGTTGCCAGTTACTTGCGAATAAAGCAATGGTTCTACTCAGACTCATTCTGGTGTGTTGAGTCACCAATAAAACGGTATTAGTCACATGTAACCTGTCATGTGTTGAAAAAGTGTTAAAAGAATAAAACATTTTACAACATAGAATATTAAACAGTCATATTTATTTTGGAAAGTTTGTGGAATACATGTGATTCAGGAAGATACAGTTACCTATACATTCATATTGGTTTGTATTTAGTTTATACAGTTTTACAAAAGAAGAAAGAAAAGAAATATTAATATTACTCATAAATTATTTTACAGGAATGTAATACTACGTATATTTAAGTAGGATCCTCCGTGGCCGTGTGGTCTAAGGCGCCGTCTCAAGATCGCTAACCTCTCATCGCTGAGGTTGTAGGTTCGAGTCCTGATTGGTCAATAAACTTTATGTGAAAACGTTTACCAGTTACTTGAAAATGGCCATAAATCACATTAAAAAATCACATTCAAAATCACATTTAAAAATCACATTAAAAAAATTATGCTTCAAAAATGTAACGAAAATATTTTGTCTATGTTATTTTTTAAAGTGTTTTCATCGTCACAATTAGTTTTTATTTTGTATATTTGTGAATTTGATTCTGTTTAAAATATATTTTAATGCAATTTCATATTATAAACAATGATACAACTATTTGTATTAATCATTTATGTATAGGCATTTAATATATTTCTAGTATTTAATCATTTCCTCTTTAATTGTTATTATCATCGTTATTATTGTTATTATTTGTCATTATTATTCGAAAACTTATTGTATAGTTATAAATATCCGAAATCTGTTAATTTATTCTCCCCGGTCTCATCATTGTCTCTTTACTGAAACGTATCAGTTTATCTTGTTTATGTGAGATCCACGTATGTAGCCTGATTATAATGTATTTGTGTTACTACACTACACTGTATTATGGATAATTACTATTTTCTTCAAACACTTCATTATTTATTTATCACTGTTAGTTAAATCCTATTTCAACTGAAATGTTTTCACGACATTGCTCTTCCACATTCCAACATACAGTTTGTCCTCCTGATCACAGTAAGCGATGGATTGTGGTCTATCTATTCCATGTTGTTGATTCAGCAGTATCTGTATCTTGGTACAGTCAGCGGTAATCTGGTGGATGTTATTGGAGTTGGGCCCACAGACATACACTGTCCCGGTCTTGTCTATAGTCAGACCACGGGGATGTTTCAGGTTATCATCCCTGTAGACGGCCTTCACCTTGCCCTTCAGTGTCATACAGATCACTGAGTGCATGCCATCAGACACGTACATGGCCGTCTTATCTGGGTTGATGTCTATGTGCGTCGGGCAGATAAACAGTTTTGTTCCACTGGCGTCGTTCACCAAGGTCTTCAACACGGCACCACTCATGTTGATTATTTCCACTCTCCCCGGGAGCATAAATGTCACTATAAGTGTATCATCATTATATACTATACCACGACACTGACCATTCACTTTTATATCTCGGTCTGTAGACAGTGACTGAGACACTACTGACACTAACTGTATTATACCGTTGTAAGGTAGTGTTACGGCAACTTTACTGTTGTTGATCTTTGTAACGTCCCAGGGATTTGATGACAGTCGTATTTCAGTGATAATTTTATTTTGTTTTGTGTTTACGAGTTCAATCTTCTTGTTATCTTCATTCGCAATAATGAGTTGGTTGCCAGGCAACAATACTGATCCCGTGATGCAGCACGTGGTATCACCTGGTAATTGAAAATTGATGTCAGAAATGTACGTCGCAACTCGGAATTCGTCAGTTCTTGTTTGTTTATCGTTTCTTTGCATCAAGAGACGGTCACTGGGCACTTCTGATTGTTTCATTGCACTGTCCAGTGGAAGTTCCGGTGGTGTTTGCTGACCACTTCTGCTCGTCTCTGTTTGCTCCAATTTGCATTGTCTGGACTTGTTCTGTGTTTGGAGTGGTATGCGTCGTGGTATAGGTTCCATAATAACACCTTTGTTGCAATCCATTACACTTATATTCCCTATAGATTTCACATTTTTGAGCAAATCTTTCTCGGGATCACCTGGAGCTTCAGATGCCCCAATATATCCAGCTTTCTTCCCAGGAACTGACATTTTGTTCAGATTTATGTGTCTGACTCCTCAATCTACAGGCCTATATGATGAATGACAAGTATATGTTTTATGTTTTCTTTGTACTGTCTTTATCGTATTATCAGTGATTTACAACATATTCGTGTCTTTCAGGTAAACAGGTAGTATACGTCAATGGTATTAAGCGGTACAGTGGGCATGGTCGTAGGAGCGTTTCAATAATTGGGGAGGTGGGGTTGGGGAGGTGTTGAGGAGAGAGTGCATGAGGATGTTTCCCCCTCCCGATGGGGTATATGTGTGGATGAATTCCCTGGTACGGGGTGGGGGTGGTGGTCCCCAAAAAAGTTTTGAAAAAAATGCTGCGTTTTTTGTCAAGAAAAAGAGCAGTGACATAGCAAGAAAGGAATTTTTATCAAGGCAAACCGTTTGTGGCCAGGAAATGCACGCGGCTTGCGATGTGAGAACGAATACCGGAGGGGTCACCTTTCTCGCCATGGGGGTGGGTTGGGGGGGGGGGGGGTCCCTACTGTTGGGGGTACCTTGAAACTTTTGTGATCTTAAAAACCTAATACAGAATTTTAACAAGTTTTAGAGAAAAAAGATTGTTATTCACTCCCGAATATTTTGCGACTTTGATACGTTTTTATCAAACTATAACCTGTACCAATTAAAATGAACTTCCACTGGGTTTAAAACCTGGTACGTCATGCGCTGAGAGAGTGTGTCGTGCTCTACTGGTTGGTGTAGGCCCCTGGATTTGTTTTGTATTCTAAAAACCGAATGCTCTATTCGAGTTAGTTTTAGGGGGGAATGGTTGTTATTTATTCAATACTTTTAAAATGTGAGGGAGAATGTTGGATTAATCTAGTGGCGGCACGCACCATCCCACCCCTCCTGCTTGCCCCTGAAATAAAAATTATATTAAAGACACAAAATGCTGCATTCTAGTGAGTTTTTAGAATAACATATAAGACTGTCATTTACTCCAGTGCGGGAGAGGGTGTCGTTTGCTCATTGGGGTACGAGGGGCCTCATGTGGAAACGTTTTGAATATATTAAAAAAATAATACTATGATAACGTTTAGTGGGAAAATGGTTGTTATTTACTCCAATATATTTTGTGTCATTTAAACGTTTTAATAAGATTTTTGTAAGATGTATTAAGAATTAGCTTCCGATGGGTTTTAAACCACATGCAAAACAAGTCAAAACGAGGGCTGGTGGTGGGTCTTAACCCGGAAATTTTTTATATTTAAAACAATAACTGCTGTATTATAAAAGAAAATGTTGTCATTTACTCCAGATGTTTAAGGTATTTTGTGAAATTTTGACATTTTAATCAAAATATTGGGGGTAGGGTGTGGGTGTGTGTGTGTGTGTGTGTGGGGGGGGGGGGTGAAGTATATGCTGCCCTACAAACCTGAACATTGGCCCCCGCGGCCCTACGCCTATGGTAGGTAAATATCGCGTGACATCATTATGTTTTCATCAAACTACGGTGTCCTGATTGGTCCATCGCGGCATATTTATTAAATTAAATAAAATCTTCACAACGAAACTACGGTGATAAAAGACGGTAAAAGTCGAAACTACGATGGTGAAAAGTCGAAACGTCGATTGTGAAAAAAAAACAACAATGCAACGATGGTCCAAATTGGTCATCGTAGTGAACGTGTTGCTCCATGTAATGTTAATACTCAAAGGGCCACAACTCTGTGGAAATATCATCAAACCGAAACACAAAGACAATATAAGCATCTCCACTTGGAAGCGATACATTCTAGCAAGTTTCTTAAAATTCCAACCAGTGACTGGAGGTAAATAGGCAGACAAACGCAAACTTTGAACAAGGACTTGGTAATTGAAAGAATAAAAGGGCCATAACTCTGTGAAAACTCACTGAACCGTATCGCGAAGACGATATGCACATTTCAAATTGGTAGTTAGTGACACAGGCTCTATCTTACTATAGCTTGTGGATAATGGTCCATTATTCACTATATATAGTTATCCAAAAGCTATAGCAAGATAGGGCCTGCGGGTAGTGATATATCCTAGCAAGTTTCATAAAATTCCAACAAAAGTTTAAAGTGAAATAGCTCGGACAAGGATATGGGAACGTATGGACGGATGGACGGACGAACGGACGTGGCGGCCGCGACTATATGCTTTCCCGAAATTTTCGGGAAGTATAAAACAATCTAAAATAGTTCAGTGAGACTGTTTTCACATAGTCGTTGGAAAAGGATCGAACCCACGACCCAGCGTCCGATACTCTACCACTGGAACACGCATTTCAAATTGTCGTGGGAGAAGAATCGAACCCACGTCCCTTCGATTCTGGGTCTGATACTCCCCCACTGGACCACACATTTCACATTGTCGTGGGAGAAGGATCGGGCTAAAGACCCTGCGATTCTGGGTTCGATACTCTACCACTGGAACAAGCACTTCACATTGTCGTGGGAGAAGGATTGAGCCCATGACTCTGCGATTCTTGGTCCGATACTATACCACTGGAGCACGCATTTCACATTGTCGTGGGAGAAGGATTGAGCCCACGACGCTGCAATTCTGGGTCCGATGCTCTACCACTGGACCACGTATTTCACATAGTCGTTGGAGAAGGATCGAGCCCACGACGCTGCGATTCTGTGTCGGATACTCTTCCACTGGACCACGCATTTCACATTGTCGTGGGAGAAGGATCGAGCCCACGACCCTGCGATTCTGGGTCTGATACTCTACCACTGGACCACGCATTTCACATTGTCGTGGGAAAAGGATCGAGCCCACGACCCTGCGATTCTGGGTCTGATACTCTACCAATGGAGCACTCACTTCACATAATTATATCGATACAATCGTGTAATATCTCTATTTTTTATAAAATAAAATGTCTCTTTTTTTTAGAATTGGAGAATTTGATAACCATTATATCGCTCATCATTAATAGAATCTCAATATACTGGATATTATATATTGATAACATAAAAGTATTCTTAATAAAACAACGTAAATTTTACAGCTTATACTGGATATTATATATTGATAACATAAAAATATCCTTAATAAAACAACGTAAATTTTACAGCTTATACTGGATATTATATATTGATAACATTAAAATATCCTTAATAAAACAACGTTAATATTACAGCTTATACTGGATATTATATATTGATAACATAAAAATATCCTTAATAAAACAACGTAAATTTTACAGCTTAATATATATCACACACTACTTTAAAAATTGAAGCATCATACCATAATACAAATCAAGTAACGAGCTTATTAGTTCTTTGTTGATTTCTATGTAGATCTACTACTGGTAGATAAAACACAATAATTCAATTCTGAACAGCAATTTTAATAATGTTATCTAAAATTATTACTGAAAACAGTAATTAAAAATATTGATATAGAATAATTGCCGTATGGTCAACATTTATTCAGTCGTCACGTCCATATGAATCCGGTGGTACGATGGAAGACATTTTATTAAATCATTATTATGACAAACACTGGTCATATACCCTAACTGTGTGATTTTTAAAAAAAACTTTATTTTTTATACTGCAACATAAACACTATGGTAAACATAGTATATAGCAATAATTGTAACAACTTTCTTTATACTTGAAACTGATAAAATATTATATATAAAACATAAACACGTGATAACTAATTTGGCGAAGAGCACTGTGGCCAAACTAGTTGCCTTATTTATTGCAATGTTCCTTGTTTGCTTATTATGTGAGTGTGTGTGTGTGTGTGTGTGTTTGTTTAACTATATTGGCATTAAAATATGTTTAAACTAAACAAAGAAAGACGAGCGGGTGCTTCTCCAATCGATAACATTATTGCATGACTTCCAACAGAGACATACCAATGCTTCCAACGATAAACATTTTTAAAATCACTAATATAAGCTCAAGCAAAATAGGAGGACTAAGCAATTTGGTAACACTTGCACGTTGTTTATTTAAAGAAAACGCTTATGTCATGTATTTTCTTTTACACCAAGGACTTGTATCTCTTTATAATTAAAAAAAGCCATGTTACCCTTTAAGTTAGCCAATACTACTGACAATAAAAGGTTTTTGTTGTACTGAGTTTTGCCTGCAACGGCTGATAGTTAAACATGCGACGCTATCATTATTTTGGCAATGGGCCAATTTGTGCATATTTATTGAACTCGTTTAAACAGATAGAGATAATAATTTATGAAAGACATGCTATATACGCAATCACATGGGTGATTACTTCATTACGGAATGGAGAGACGACCATATCGGTTCGATAGCTAGCTCGTTTGTCATATTTCGTCGGGTGAGAGCATAAAGGTGCCATCTGCACTTTCGTCCAAAAATGACTTTTTGTGATTAAACCAATAATTATGGTTTACATATGCTGTAAATTTATTAGATCTTACTTCCACGAATAAAGCACTTATATGAGTTAATGTCTAAAGGTGACATATGCAAAGTACTTAAAATTTGCCTGCATAACGGTTCCATCTTCAATATTATTCTGCATAAAGGTTCCATGTGTCAGATGGAACCGTTATATACAAATCAATGCATAAAGGTTCAATGTGTACAATATAAAGGTCAGATACTAAGTTATTACCTGTATTTGTCCTGTATAAGTTCTGCTGGTCATTTCATGAGAGGTGTTATACCGAGAAATACACACTTATTCAAGAAAGAAACAAGCAAATAAAAAAGGAAATTTGATGAAATTGAAAGAATACTTGTCATCCAACTCTTCAGGTAATATTCCTCTCTTACAAAACATGATTAAATAATGAAAATATGAAATGATAAAGGTGCACACAGCAATGAAGAAAGAAGTATTGAGGACACAGACAATGACAAGGAGTACATAATTATGACTCTGCAACTGTGTTCATCTTCAAAATAACATCATTTATCTGAAATATTCAGATATGAAAAACATTATGAAGATATAGCTGTGTGTTTGCAGAAAAGCCAGACCTTTATTTCTATAATAATATTTCTATGATAAGTATGACATAGGACTCTAAAAGGTGAATTTTACTAACAGTCTCAGATTAGGGACTTCCAGTAAATTTTTAAGAGTCTTAAGGTGTTCAAGAATTTTAGAAAGGTTCAAACTTTACTGATAAAATTTACAAAGAGTATTCATTAGTTTAGTTTAAACATATTTTATTGCCTTTTAACATATATATATATATATACATATATAAGCAAAAGGGTTGGGCCACAAGTTCTACCAACATTAGTTACGGCCCTTCCCTACACAAAATGAATTACAAATACTCAAAATGACAATTGCAGATAAACAACATATTATAAATAAAACAGTTTAGATATTAGATAACTATTATAGAGAAAAAGGATTTAGTAAGAAAGAAAAAGGAAATTGGAAATAATGGTTGTATGATATAATAATAAGATAATCTAAATATACCCTATAATTAGAAGAATCGTCATCAGGCCAACTTTTTATGCACATATATTCTTTAGTTAATTAATATCAAATCGTTTTGAGTCTTTGATAAATTGCTGCACAGATGTGAATATAAATGAGTTTTCATCGTCAGTATAAGTGTCTTTACCGAACAGTAAAGTATGATGACTTAGAGGATGAAATCGACGTGTGGCTCTAAAAAGTCGGATTCGTTCATTTGAGAATATAATACATTTCATAAAATAATGTTCGACGTCTTCTTTTTCGTTACCACAACCCGGGCATCTAGAATCTGTTGTTAGTCGATTTGTAAATTTATCAAAACCTAAATTACTACACCCATTTCTAATGCGTGCGTGTATTAAAGATAACTTTCTATTTCCAGTAAGATAATACTGTGGCACTGGTTGTACGTTAAAGAAATTGGTGACTAAAATACGTTTGAAGGACATTAATGATTCTGAGCAACGTATGTGTAGAGGAAGGGTGTTCCAATAAGAAATACACGAGGGAATAAATGAATTTGCATATAATTGTGTTCTCATATTTGGAACTATGTAATCGGATGCATTTCTAAGGTTGTATGGTATATTAACACCTATTGTTTCAGGAAATAAATTATTAAGATAGTCCGGTAATAAGCCAGTTTTAATTTTATATGCCGTAATTAATTTTTTGATAATTTCTTCTCTCTGACAAAGACAGCCATCCGATTTCGGTATACAATTTTTGAATAGACACAGAACGAGTTAACCCTGTAACAATACGCGCTGCCTCATTTTGTACTTTCTCCAATCTGTCCTTTTCGTAATGAGTGCAGCCATCCCAAACAACTGATGCATACTCTAGAGTGGGTCTGAGAAATGAAATGTATATTTGGTTGAGTGATTTTCTATTTAACAGGAATTTAATTTTACGCATCATTCCCAAAATCTTACAAGCCGAATTTACAATGTTATCTATATGATGGTGCCACTTTGCATTATGACTAAAAGTTATGCCTAAATGTTTGTGGTGATCAACAAATTTTACTGGGACATTATCAAAAATTAAAAATGGATAAGAAACATTTTTATTTAGTGTGAACATAATTGCTTCTGTTTTGTTCGGGTTAAAATTTACTAACCACTGCTTGGACCACTGCGATATGACAGTAAGATCATGATTAAGAATACCTTCTAAATCTGGTAAGTTAGAAGCTGTAGATGCAAGCGATGTATCGTCTGCAAAAATACGAGTTATGCTTAAGAGATGTTCTGCAATATCGTTAATGTACACAAGAAAAAATAAAGGACCTAAGACCGAACCCTGGGGAACACCAGCAGATGTTTCCTTAATATTTGACACACTTGAACCAATAAAAACCTTTTGTTTCCGTTTCACTAAATAACTTTCGATCCATTTCAATATATCTCCTCTTATTCCATTTTGCCTTAACTTGAATAATAGACCTTTGATCCAAACTCGGTCAAATGCCTTTGATACATCACAAAAGATCATACAAGTGTATTGTCTGGAATCCAATCCTTGAGCAATTTGGTTATAGATGTCTATGAGTTGGTAAACTGTCGAATGTCCCTTAAGAAATCCGGATTGCAATTTGTAAATTAGTTTATTTTCAATCAGAAAATTATAAATATGTTTGTAGACAACTCTTTCCATAAGTTTACCAACACAGCTTAATAAAGATATTGGCCGATAATTAGATGGCACGTTTGTTTGACCCTTCTTAAAAAGAGGCATTACAGTAGCTGACTTCCATGACTCTGGAAATTTACATTCAAGTAAGGATTTATTAAATAACATAGACAGGGGTTTAGATATAGTGTGTTTAGTAAACTGTAAAATTCTGTGACTAATTTTGTCTTCTCCGACAGCTTTATTTGGGTCTAAAGTACCGATAATATCAATTATGTCTGATTCAGTAATGATCATGTTTGCAATGGTATTATTAGTTTTAAAGATACACTCTGGAAGTAGAGTATTATTGTTTATATTTTCATCTATTGTTGAGATGGAGACGAAATAGTCGTTTAAGCAGTTAGCTTTATCTGCATCATTAAAATAGACTGAATCCTCACCATTAACAGATGTATATTTTAGTGGAGGAATTATTTCTGAGTTTTTGTTAGATTTAATAAACTGTTTAAGTAGTTTCCAATATAATTTAGAATTTGACACATTCGCATCTAAAACAGTGTTTTCAATATTATTAAAATATTGTTCTTTAGCATGTGTTTTCAAATTATTAACTTTATTCCTTAATTGTTTGTATTTTGTCCATGCTTCTGTCTTTTGAGTCCTTACGGCCTTTGTCTTTTGTCTGTCACGTTGTCTTGAATGTCGTCTTATTTCTGAGTCATACCATGGTTTGTCATTTGGTCGAATTTGTACTTCTTTAGAAGGAATACAAGATTGCATCAAAACTAAAATAGATTCAGTAAAACGCTCGCAGGCCAAGTCTACAGAACATGTGTTCAAAAAACCCCAGTTAAAATTGATTATCAATTCGTTCATTTTCTCATAATCACCCCGATTATAAAACCAAACCTGTCGAGTAACAATAGTGGGTAAAATATTACCAAAAGGGATAAAAACATATGTAGCTTTATGATCACTTATTTCGTTTGGGACATCTAAAGTACCAGAATTCAAACTGGTATATGTGTCTGAGATTATAATTGGGTCAATAAGAGTTGATGAGGTACGCGTTGTTCTGGTGGGTTCAGTTATAACATTAGTTAAGTTATTGATAAGCATGACATTCTTTAAGTGATAATTATTTATATTAAATTGATCTTCGTTTATGTCGCCGACGATGACAATATTTTTGGATAGATCAAGTGCTTTTTCTATACTTATACTGAAATAGTTCCAAAATGAAACAGGCGTATTCGGAGGACGATACACATTACAAAGTAAAAAGCTTTCCCGCCCGTAGTTCACCTCTACCCATATACTATCAACAAAGGGACATTCTAAAATTAACATTCGTTTCGACATAAGCTTAGTAGATATATAACTTAGAAGTCCACTAGAGTGTGCAGTGTTATCTTTACGAAATGGTTCAGAGTATCCGTCTAAATCAATCCCAGTAATAACGGTAGTTAAATGAGATTCTGTAAAACAAATAATATCGAAGTCCAAAAAATGTTGCTTTATATACTCTAGTTTGTTTCGGATACTACGTATATTTAAATGTAAAAATGAAAGACAGTGTTGTCTATTTTCTGTGAAGGGTCCAGGATTTAACTCTACATCTCCAGACATGAGCACTAACAAAGTAATTACAATGGTAAATCTTATGTTTAAAATACTTTCAACTGCTATATTATTGCAATGATTAAAAGCATTTGCGATTGTAAATTGTAGTCGTTTAAGAAACATCAACAAATAAAACATCAATGGATAACTTTTAAACACATGTGCCATCAAAACGTGATGATTTCTATTGTAAAAATTTCCGATAGCCACCCTCCATGCATTTACATCACTACCCATTGGGTAACATCACAACACGTATATAAATGAGTGACAATCGGAAAGATGTGCATTCTAGAAGCATCGGCCCAATAAACAACCCTTCCAAAAAAGAGTAAAGAGAAAAAGATGAGAAAAGAAAGAGATTGTAGTATATGAATGAGAAATGTAAAAAGCAAATAATCAGATTAAGAAGAATGAAAGATGGTGACATTGTATTCATCAATATTGCTTGAAGAGCCAAACATTTACAAACAGATAATAAAGTGAAATGAAAATTATATTGTGTTGAATCTATATGCTTAAATCTAACGATTGTATACTTAAATAAAGAACGTACCTTCAATGGCATAATACACATACCCATAATAGCAATACAGACGTACCTATCATGAACTATATACACACCCATCGTTGGTGCAATATTCGAACAATATAGACGTACAGTCGTTGTGCAATATTCATACAATATATACGTACACCTCATGACACTATACACATCATCATGGCGCAATATACACACAATGCATTATATACCCACGGCACAATAGACACACTCATCACAGCAATACAGGCGTGCCCATCTTGGCATAATATACGAACCAATAATAGAAATACAGAGGTACCATCACTGTGCAATGCATACGCATATAATAGCAATACGGACATACATAGTATTATATACACACCTATCATAGTACAGTAGACATACATTCTTTGTACAATACACATTCCCCTCACGGCACAGTATACATATTCATCATATTACAATGTATATACCAGTATGTTTCAATACACAAATTCATCATTGGACAGTACTCATAACCATTATGGTTTAAATACATATTGACCCCACTTGTTTTGGACAAAGGCGTGACCATGATATATAGAACATACGTATCGCAGTTTATCATATATGTGCATCACATCAAAGCAAAACAATATCATCATGATACAATGTAAGAGCCAGTCTGCGCATAAATACATATTTAGACAGAGATAATCAAAAAATCAATTTACAGTTTTATACAGAATATTATTTGATATTAATGTTTAATTTTCATCTTTTCTGTTTTGTTTGATTGAGCTCAGCACACCACATGGTTATAGCATTTCACTATTGGTCTACCTATTGTGTAAAGTACGCATTATGGCAACATAACTGTCATTAAAATAGTTCAACATGTATAATAATTTGTTATGTCTCTTTGTTAAGAGACCAACTGAAAAACGTGCACGGTTAACTGACTGAAAATACACTAGCCAGCAAATAAAGCGTGGCATTTACGAAAAATTGTCCAAGTCCGAAGATTTTGTTATAATGGAGCGAGACCCGTTCTTATCCTTGATGAAGATTCGTCCATCTGTTGTCCATGCCTGCGAGATAAACTTGTCTTTCACAAGTTGCCTGGCTTTGTGAAAAAGTTGGTTCCGATGATGAGTCAGATCCTCATTAATAAAAACACGATTAAATCGCTTATTGTCCTTGAGTTTATATCTGCCGCGGAAAAATTTGTCACGAGCTCGGTAAGAAGAAAACTTTACAATGATGGCCTTTGGTCTGCCGTTGACTGGCTTGCCGACTCGATGTGACCTGTCAATTTCCGAAATCGAAATTTCAGAATCACAAGCTTTGGCTATTTCAATAACAAGGTTATCTGTGCTCTCCTCGGGTGATTCGGGAAGGCCAACAATGCGTAAGCAGTTGCGCCTACTATATTGTTCGGCTTCATCCGATGAGGTTTCAAGCTTTGCAATCCTGTCATTCAATCGCTTGACTTCAGCTGACAGTTTCGCGTTGTTGGTTTCGAGTTCCGATATTTTCTTGTTCATCGAAAGTGTGACACCTTCTACAATTGACTGTACAAGTGATTCAACCTGACATGTAAGGGTTTCTTTGACCATGCTGGCGATTCTCTTAAAGTCACTATCGGCAAGATGAACAGGCTTGGTTTTAAGTAATGGTGTTTCTATTATGTCTGATATATAGGAGGAGTCTAATTCACTTGCATGTTTATTTTTCTTCTCGGGATTTAGTTCAGCATCCGTAAATGGTGACGATAATTCCCGTTTCTTGGTGTTCATGTCATCAACCGTCATTGGAGTTGATGCATTACACTGATCGGGATTCATTTTGGTATACTTGGTGTTGACTAGTACAGAGTAACAGCAATGATGCGTAAACTTTGCTCTGCAGTATAGAGTTTGAAATTTTCAGCGTGCCCCCAATTCGTGTACCTTCAATTAACATTAAGGTCAACTAGGGTCAAAGTTAACGTTTTTATACAATATTCTATATACACAATAGTCACACATACAAGTTACTCACGAGTCAAATATATGTTCAAATATGTCCAAATATTTCCTTAATTACACGTCCTTGCGAAAACAACACTATAACAACGCTAATTCATCAGTTAATTACTATTATTTACAGTTCGGTGGCTCTAAAAACAAAACACGTCCTACGCCATTTTGAGCAAGGGAGACAATTCATTCTTGTAAGATAACATTAGTCTTGGGGCCTTTAAAATGACATCAACGAAACAAATATAGGCATTTGATATAATTCAATTAATTGTCACCCAAATTCACATCATTTTTCAACTGCGCTGCACATAAATTCAAAATCTGAGAATAGATTACCAGGATTGTCCACACCATGATGATATGCTGTATTAAATATTACTTAACCCTTTACTTCATATAGACGCCTTTGGACACCTTATATAGAAGGCTTTTGAATTATTGTGTGAATTATGTTAATATTAACTGACAGAGTGGAAAACAATGCAGGAAGTGTACAGATTGCTCGTTACCTGCACTGTTTTCAAAGGCCTTCTGTGATTGGTGAGGGAAAACACGTATGGAGTAAAGGGTTAATTTTTGTTTTTGGTCACCGCAATGGAAATGCAGAAATGGGTTTACTGCTTGTACTAGTTGGAGTACCAACTTTTTTCAAGTTTTATAAATTATGAAAGGTCCAATGAACCTAGTTCAAGTCATGTGACAAAGGTCCGACAGCTAAAAGCAAAGGTCCCGGACCTTGCTAAGTTTCTGACCCCTGTTTTGACCCTTTTTGTTCATGCCTACTGTTTCACTGCAATCATTTATACAGTAAAACCTGTGTAAATGGTCACCTCTATTAAGCAACCGCTTCTCTTAAGCATTAAACATTACTATTTCCCTTTCTAAGCTATGCTTTTAGGGCAAATAAAACTGTAGTTAGCAACAACCTGTCTTAAAAAGCCATTTTTACTCCTTCGCTTGACTGGCTGCTTAAGACAGGTTTAACTGTAGTTTACTTGTTGTATATAAGCTTGTCTTACATCGCCACTGGTTTCCCATATGGGCAATACCCCAGAAGAGTGTTAGTCATTTTAGGTTTATGGGGGATAGTGCATAGTAAGTTTGTTCTGATTCTTTTGCATGCTTGGTGTAAAGCATCGTCAAACAGACTATCTGTTTAAAGTCGCATCTAAACGACTGTTAGTATTTTTAGACAGCCAGCTCTGGGATTCAAACACGCGACCTTGAAACTAGAAGTCATACATGTGCTCTACCAACTGAGCTAATGGGGCTGTATATATTACTTGTATTTTATTTGATATTATATAGTGGATTCAAGATAATTAATTGATTACAATGTTTTATTCCATGACCATATAACGAGAGGTTTTACTATATATGCATACTAGGTACGGACTAGTTGGAGAACGAAAGTTTGGGCGATTAGTCGAGCAATACAGCAAGCACGCGAACCTATGTGACTGTACCTTTGACATGTGATTGTTGCCTTCTTGTTGTAACTTTATAAAAAATGAAACAGCTTGTACCTTAATAGAACATTAAGAGCTTGCAACTTATTTCAGTAAAATAAACATTTTCATCCACATCAACATAGCAAGGGAGCGAACTCTATTATAAAATCTGGTTCGTGCATACTCGGCCAATTCCGTCATCCTTCGGGATGATACTAAAACCCGGCCCGGTTCTAGTTGACCCGGCAATATTCAGCTGCAAGCTAGTAAATGACAGTGCCTTTAATACAGACTTGAAAGTTATTTTTTTTATTAATTTTTGACAATTTTTGGCCGTTCAAAGTTTGAAAATTCCGGCTGAGTTTAACAAGCAGTTTATAATGATATATCATCATATATGTATATCATTTTCAAGTAACAATGGTTTTAGTCAACTGTCAAAAAAGATTATGCTATGCTGAACTCAAAACAATGAGAGAGAGAGAGAGAGAGAGAGAGAGAGAGAGAGAGAGAGAGAGTTCATATTACATTAGTGAAGTACAAGACATTCTAATGGCGGATCAAGGAATGAGGCTCATTTCGTCTGTTTCAATATTTAGCGTCGTTTTTATGCCATCGAGAGCTCACGGACGATCAGTAAACCTAACCACTATTTTCTGGAATCCTAGAAGATTGACCAGTATTAGAGCACACCCATCCGTCCGTAAGAAGCTGATAACTTTCCCATTTCAATCAGCAGTGAGAGACGAATGACAATGAGGCGTAATGTCGTATATCAATCATCACGAAGACTCTGGCCTGGCGGGGATTCAAACTCAAGATCCCTCTATTGATAGTCTGACGCGTTACAAACTGAACAGTGTCCGAAAATTATTTTCTTGCCGTCCATAAGAAGTACATGCCATCTTTTTAATGAAATAAAATGTATTTAAAATTGAACTTATACGTGCACTGGACTAAGTACACGTGTATTAAACTTCGACAAAGTCAGTGGCATATGTTCATAGTGTTTTACCATTTTCTGTCACAGAGGGCGCTCTATAATGTAAAACTTCCAAATTACGCTTTTCCACACAGATAGTAACGTGATTGTTAGGTGTTAGGGGATCTTAACAAAATCTATAATGTGAAAAGTACCAAAATTATTATATTCAGTGGCGTAGCTGTCTTTACGCCACAACGAACGGGTTTGCACAGTTTTGATCTACATTTTATTTTTTCTCGCGAATGCACGGAATTATCTCCTGGAAATGCCCTCAGAACATCCAGACTCCCCCCCCCCCCCCCACCACAGACACACTCCTTAGAACCTGGTGGGCTTGAATCATTTATTGAATCATGATATTGATGATAGTTAAGTTCTGTTGACAAAACACAAGCTATTCGGATGGGGATTCGAACTCACAACCCCTGGAACGAAAGTCAGACTCGCTACTGACTGTGCTGACCTGACCCGGCTGTATGGAAGTAATACGGGGATTTTCATGTTGCCTTCTTTAATATATACCGCTATCGGAGGTTATACAATATGTCACCTTTTGTTACGTTTGGAGTGTTTTTGATGTTGATTTTAATGTTTTTTTATGTTTTATATTTTATTGAAGTCATTGATGTATTTTGTGACTTCATATCTAACCTGTTCTCTGGAATCAAGTTAATTTGTGTTTAGTATAGTTAACTGATGTGTATAACGGTTATTTGTTGAAGAAATACGGACACCATAGAAATGTCCTCTATGACCGAGTGGTTTAAGGCACTATCAGCTAACGACCTTACCCCTCACCACTGAGGTCGTGGGTTTGAGCCCAGCTTGGCACAAAAAATGTATGAGAAAGGTTGTCAGTTACTTGCGAATAAAACGATGGTTCTACTCAGACTCATTCTGGTGTGTTCAGTCACCAATAAAACGGCATACGTCACATGTTACCTGCCATGTGATGAAAATGGCGTTCAAACCCATTCCAAAAAGTGTTGAAAGAATAAAACATTTTACAACATAAATGTTAAACACTTATATTTATTGTGGAATACATGTGATTCAGGAAGATACATTTACCCATACATTCATATTGATTTGTATTTAGTTTATACAGTTTTACAAAAGAAGAATACAAATTTATATTTATATGACTCATATATAATTATACAGAAATGTAATACTACGTATCATTCAGTAGGATCCTCCGTGGCCGAGTGGTCTAAGGCGCTGGCTCAAGATCGCTAACCTCTCATCGCTGAGGCTGAAGGTTCGAGTCCTGATCGGTCAATAAACTTTATGTGAAAACGTTTACCAGTTACTTGAGGAAAGACGAAGGTACTTTTCATTGTGAGGTATTCAATAAAAAAATAAAGATGCCATATAATACATAGATATATATCACCAGAAATCTGTTAAATGGCTTTAAATTACATTCAAAAATCACATTCAAAATCACGTTAAAAATCACATTAAGAAAAGAATGCTTAAAAAATGTAATGAAAATATTTTTTCTATGTTATTTTTTAAAGTGTTTTCATCGTCATAATCAGTTTTTATTTGGTTTATTTGTGAATTAGATTCTGTTTAAAATATATTTTAATGCTTTTTCATATTATAAACAATGATACAACTATTTGTATTAATCATTAATTAATTAGCATTTAATATATTTCCAGTATTATGAATCATGTATTAGTATTGTTACCTATTTATTCTTACTATTATATTGGTTTGTTTTATCATTTCCTTTTTATTTGTTATTATCATCATTGTTTCTATTATTATTTGTCATTATTATTCGAATATTAATTGAATAGTTATTAATATCTTAAATCTGTTAATTAATTCTCCCCTGTCTCTTCATTGTCTCTTCGCTGAAACTTATCAGTTTATCTTGTTTATGTGAGATCGACGTATGTAGCCTGATTATAATGTATGTGTCTTATTACACACTACAATGTATTACGGATGTCAACTATAATTACTATTTTCTTCAAACACGTCATTATTTATATATCACTGTTAGTTAAATCCTAGTGCAACTGAAACATTTTCACAACATTGCTCTTCCACATTCCAACATACAGTTTGTCCTCCTTATCACAGTAAGCGATGCATTGTGGTGTAGTTATTCCATGTTGTTGATTCAGCAGTTTCTGTTTCTTGGTACAGTCAGCGGTAATCTTGTGGATGTTATCGGAGACGAATCCACAGACATACACTGTCCCGGTCCTGTCTATAGTCAGGCCACGGGGACGTTCCAGGTTATCATCCTTGTAGACGGCCTTAACCTTGCCCTTCAGTGTCATACAGATCACTGAGTGATTGCCGTAATCAGACACGTACACGGCCGTCTTATCTGGGTTGATGGCTATGTACCTGGGCCAGTCAAACAGTTGTGTTCCACTGGCGTCGTTCACCAAGGTCTTCAACACGGCACCACTCATGTTGATTATTTCCACTCTCCCCGGGTGCATAAATGTCACTATAAGTGTATCACCATTATATACTATACCATGACACTGAACATTCACTTTTATATTTCGGTCTGTAGACAGTGACTGAGACACTACTGACACTAACTGTATTATACCGTTGTAAGGTAGTGTCACAGCAACTTTACTGTTGTTGATCTTTGTAACGTCCCATGGATGTGATGACAGTCGTATTTCAGAGATAATTTTATTTTGTTTTGTGTTTACGAGTTTAATCTTCTTATTATCATAATCCGCAATAAGGAGTTGGTTGCCAGGCAACAATACTGATCCCGTGATGTAGCACGTGGTATCACCTGGTGATTGAACATTGGTGTCAGAAATGTACGTCGCAACTCGGAGTTCGTCAGTTCTTGTTTTTTGATCGTTTCTTTGCATCAAGAGACGGTCATTGGGCACTTCTAATTGTTTCATTGCACTGTCCAGTGGAAGTTCCGGTGGTGGTTGCTGACCACTTCTGCTCGTCTCTGTTTGCTCCAAATTGCATTGTCTTGACTTGTTCTGTGTTTGGCGTGGTATGTGTCGTGGTATAGGTTCCATAATAACACTTTTGTTGCAATCCATTACACTTATATTCCCTATAGATTTCACATTTTTGAGCAAATCATTCAACTGCTTGTCGGGCTCAAACCTGTAACTACGTATCTTGTCGTCGGCCGTTATCTGACTGATGCCGTTCTCTAAGGTCTGTATTTTTTCTTCCGCTTTGGCCATAGTAGCGAACAGTTTCCGATTGTGTTTTAAGTCGTGCAAAGCATCTAGTTCTGTGATTGTAGACGATATTTCAACTTTCATTGCGTCCAGTTTCGAAGATAATGACGTCACCATTACTTTATCTTCTTCTTTAACATTGTCTACCTCCCTTATAACATCATTTTCAAATTTGTCTAAAGAGTTGTTTATTTCTTTTCTAAACTGTCTTATTTCTTGTATAGCATTCGAGTGATATTTATCAACGTCATTTCCATTTTGTTTGGCTCTCTTTTCATGACTGTCTACTTCCTGTTTGATATCGGTCAGTGACCTATTTAAATGTTCGTATTGTGTTTCTACATAAATTACACTGTCACAACTTCGATGACCAATAGCCACACATGTACCGCAGCCAAGGTGGTCATGTGAACCGCAGTAAAATTTAACTTTCTCTCCTTGATGTTCAGTACATTCGTCGTCGGTTATATCCGATGTTTTTGTAATGGGTTTGCGTCTTGTCATCGTCGTCTTTTCTTGAAGAACATGTTTTCTGAAGGGTCTAGCCCGGCGGTGAGTTGTAAAACACATGTCACACAAGTATTCACAACAATCTACACAGAATCCCGCGGCAGGTATATCGTTTCCTTCCTCGTTACAAGGCTGACAGATTGATTTTCCCATTTCCTCGGAATCACCTGGAGCTTCAGATGCCCCAATATATCCAGCTTTCTTCCCGGGAACTGACATTTTGTTCAGCTTTATGTGTCCGACTCCTCAACGCTACAGGCCTAAATAATGACTGACATGTATGCTATGTTAAACTTTGTACTTCCGTTATCGTATTGACAGTGATATATAACATATTCATGTATCGCAGGTATACACGTAGTTTACGTCACTGGTATGAAGTAGTACAGTGGGCATGGTCGTAGGAGCGTTTCAATAAGGAAGGAGTGGGGGGGGGGGGGGGGGGGGTTATGAAGAGAGTGTATGAAGAAGAACATTTTAATTAATGTTGAAAATATAAGATACATAATTCCATAACTTCCAACGGGTTTTTAACCCGGTACCTCATGAAATGAGTTGCAAAATACGGCGCATATGCGTGGATGAATTCCCTGGTACGTGGGGGATGTCCCTTCCTGTTGGGGGTACCTTGAAACTTTTGTGATCTTAAAAACCTAATGCTATCTTTTTTATTGACCAAATACTAAATCAATACCACAAGAGTGTAAGTTCCTACTACAATAAGGAAGTAGCGTCTTTTTTATGCCATCGAGAGCTAACAGACGATCAGTTAACCTAACCACTATTTCCTGGAATTCTGGAAGATTAACTAGTACCCATCTCCGTAAGGAAGTTATAACTTTCATATTTTAATCAGCGGTGAGAGACGAATGACAACGAGGCGTAATGTCGTATATCAATTATCATGAATACTCTGGCCTGACGTGGATGTAAACTCTAGACCCCTCGGTTGATAGTCTGACGCGTTACAGACTGCACATTGACAATGATTTTCTTGCCGTCTATAAAAGTACATGTCATCTTTTTAATTAAATAACTTGTTTCTAAAGCTGAACTTATACGTACACTTGACTACGTACCTGTGTACTAAACGTTGACAAGGTCAGTGGCAAATGTTCATAGTGTTTTACCATTTTCTGTCACAGAGGGCGCTCTTTAATGTAACATATCCATATTACTCTTTTTTTCGGATTGAAAGGTAGACAGAAGTCTCATATAATCGCCGTAATAGGCATGAGACTAACTGCTGCTTTAGCGGACGATCAAATAAAAAACATTTTCCCGGAATCACCTTGAGCTTCAGATGCCCCAATATATCCAGCTTTCTTCCCAGGAACTGACATTTTGTTCAGGTTTATGTGTCTGACTCCTCAATCTACAGGCCTATATAATGAATGACAAATATGATATGTTTTATGTTTTTTTGTACTGTCTTTATCGTATTATCAGTGATTTAATACATATTCGTGTCTTGCAGGTAAACAGGTAGTATACGTCAATGGTATTAAGCGGAACAGTGGGCATGGTCGTAGGAGCGTTTCAATAATTGGGGCGATGGGGGTGGGGAGGTGTTGTGGAGAGAGTGCATGAGGATGTATCGCCCTCCCGATGGGGTATATGTGTGGATGAATTCCCTGGTGGGGGGGGGGGGGGGGGGTCCCCAAAAAAGTTTTGAAAAAAAGGCTGCGTTTTTTGTCAAGAAAAAGAGCAGTGACATAGCCAGAAAGGAATTTTTATCAAGGCAAACCGTTTGTGGCCAGGAAATGCACGAGGCTTGCGATGTGAGAACAAATACCGGAGGGGTCACCTTTCTCGACATGGGGGTGGGGGGGGGGGGGGGGGGTCCCTGCTGATGAGGGTACTTTGAAACTTTTGTGATCTTAAAAACCTAATACAGTATTTTAACAAGTTTTAGAGAAAAAAAATTGTTCTTCACTCCCGAATATTTTGCGACTTTGACATGTTTTTATCAAACTATAACATGTACCAATTAAAATGAACTTTCACTGGGTTTTAAACCTGGTACGTCATGCACTGAGAGAGTGTGGCGTGCTCTACTGATTGGCGCAGGCCCCTGGATTTGTTTTGTATTCTAAAAACCGAATTCTCTATTCGAGTTAGTTTTAGGGGGTGGGGGGATGGTTGTTATTTATTCAATACTTTTAAAATGTGAGGGAGAATGTTGGATTAATCTAGTGTCGGCACGCGCCACCCCACCCCCTCCTGCCTGCCCCTGAAATAAAAATTATATTAAAGACACCAAATGCTGCATTCTAGTGAGTTTTTAGAATAACATATAGGACTGTCATTTACTCCAGTGCGGGAGAGGGTGTCGTTTGCTGATTGGGGTACGAGGGGCCTCATGTGAAAACGTTTTGAATATAATTAAAAAAAAATAATACTGTTTTTTGATAACGTGAAGTGTGAACATGGTTGTTATTTATTCCAATATTTTTTGTGTCATTTAAACGTTTTAATAAGATTTTTGTAAGATGTTTTAAGAATTAGCTTCCGATGGGTTTTAAACCACATGCAAGACAAGTCAAAACGAGAGCTGGTGGTGGGTCTTAACCCGGAATTTTTTTTTATATTTAAAACAATAACTGCTGTATTCTAAAAGAAAATGTTGTCATTTACTCCAGATGTTTAAGGTATTTTTGTGAAATGTTGACATTTTAATCAAAATATTGGGGGTAGGGTGTGTGTGTGTGTGGGGGGGGGGGGGGGGGGGGTGAAGTATATGCTGCCCTACAAACCTGAACATTGGCCCCCGCGGCCCTACGCCTATGGTAGGTAAATATCGCGTGACATCATTATGTGTTCATAAAACTACGGTGTCCTGATTGGGCCATCGCGGCATATTTATTAAATTAAATAAAATCTACACAACGAAACTACAGTGATAAAAAGTCGAAACAAAGACGGTAAAAAGTCGAAACTACGATGGTGAAAAGTCGAAACGACGATTGTGAAAAAAAACAACAATGCAACGATGGTCCAAATTGGTCACCGTAGTAAACGTGTTGCTCCATGTAATGTACATACTCAAAGGGCCACAACTCTGTGGAAAAATCATCAAACCGAAAAACAAAGACAATATGCGCATCTCTACTTGGAAGTGATACATTCTAGCAAGTTTCTTAAAATTCCAACCAGTGACTGGAGGTAAATAGGCAAACAAACATAAATACGCAAACTTTGAACAGGGACTTGGTAATTGAAAGAAAAATAGGGCCATAACTCTGTGAAAACTCACTAAACCGTAACGCGAAGACGTTTCCACTTGGTAGTTAGTGACACAGGCTCTATCTTACTATAGCTTGTGGATAATGGTCCATTATTCACAATATATAGTTAACCAAAAGCTATAGCAAGATAGGGCCTGCGGGTTATGATATATCCTAGCAAGTTTCATAAAATTCCAACAAAAGTTGATAGGGAAATAGCTAGGACAAGGATATGGGAACGTACGGACGACGGACGAGGTGGCCGCGACTATATGCTTTCCCGAAACTTTCGGGAAGTATAAAAATACTAAAATATATTTCAGTGACACTGTTCTCGGGATTAGCCTTTAACAGACAGATTTTCGTGTTAAATAATGGCTGCGTTCAGTACGGTTAAACGTTTGATAACGTTAGCTAACACATTTTTATACACCGGTTCGACCTCATATGAGCACGCAATACGCGAAAACTTTAGGGAACCAGGCATTAAAACGTGTTTGCTGTTTAAATGTGCTGAACGCAGCCCAGGGGCAGCTGCGGAGTGCTGTAAATACATTCGGTAAACTCATTTACTAAATCTGCTTCTGTATTGTGCATAGACCATTCGTATTAAATGTCTAATCCGTGAAAATCGATATCACATAGGCGCTTACAACCACGAGAAGTACGTAACTTTTAAAAACTTGGGGCTCCGCCAGATAATAATGTTTATAGCCTTGGCCAGACAGAGACAATTGAATAGACATGTTCGTAACATAATACATAGAAGACATGACTAATTTGGCAATGCATACATAAAAGAGATCTAGACAGATATACTTCGGTTAAAAAATATTTTATATCTAATAAGTATTTAGTTTACTTCGATTGTGAAACAAGTTATTACAACTTAGGCACGTGTTCCTAGGTAAAACTAGTACTAAGCATAAAAGGTTTAAGTGTCTTGATCAAGACCACTTCACATATTCGTGGGAGAAGGATCGAACCCACGACCCTGCGATTCTGGGTCCGATACTCCACCACTGGATCAAGTACTTCACGTAGTCATGGGAGAAGGGTCGAACCCACGACCCTGCGATTCTGGGTCCAATATTCTACCACTGGATCAAGTACTTTACATAGTCGCGAGAGACACGGTTAGGGAACTCTGTCACAACGTAGAGTGATTCGCGTCGACAGTTTGTCACAGATTCACGTCGATCTGATGCATATAAAATAAATTATTTACTGGATACAGCTATAAGTTTTAAACGTTTTACAAGATTGAGTTTCACCTGATATTAATTAAATATTTTCAATGTTCCAAACAATCATGTGTTAATTAGTAAATGTTTAAAACGCAAGAATTAATGAATCCTCGCTAAATATGTATATAAAACGAAAGTAGCGATGAAATTGTCAATAAAAACATTAATCAGTGCAAAACATCATTTATAACTGTTGTTTAAGTATTTTTGTTTAAAACAAGAGTTATAACTAATTGACTTTTTACTTATTCTATGTGAGAAATTCCGTTTGAAAAAAGCTTCACGTGTCACAGGTTTGTGTCGATGTTGATTTAAAAGTCACGGATTCTTCTCTACAGGGTCACAGATTCTAGTCGACACTATTGGCAGAAATGGACATATCTTTTGTCTAAGATTCCTCGCTGTATTGTGATCTGAATAAAGGCCTATCATTGATTAGATGTCCTTTCTCAGCCATCAATGAAACAGCTCAGATTTTTGAAAATAAAACATTTCATTTTACATTAAATGTCATGACTGTCAGTAGATGTTAACTTCTTTCCTGTGTGTGCGTGCGTGCGTGCGTGCGTGCGTATGTGCGTATTTGTGTGTGTGCGCGTACGCGCGCGTGTGTCTGTGTGTATGTTGGGTGGGTTGGGGCGGGGGGGGGGGGATCAAAATAAAAAGTCACAAACTATCAGACACTCATTATGTAAAGTTTAGGTCATCGAGTTTGAGTAAGAATTTGCCAATCTACCATTTGCAGGTATGTATTCAATAATTTAACGGCGTCTCGACATAACGTAACGCAAAACCAATGCATTTTGCAATTTACTCGATCACCGTAACAACGCCTGAGCCAAATCATAGAGATTATCATTTTTATGACCCAGATATTCTTAATTTTTGCAAGGATCAAGTGAAACTTCCGGCCATGTGAAAACATTGACCTGGGTCAAGTATTGCCTGGTGAACATGTGCTGCCATTTAGCTCCAGTAAAGCAATCGTGAAACATCGGGTATTTCCGTATCCTCCGTATAATACACTGTTGCGAAGCATAATGGCCGAGTTGATCAGATTGCCAGTTCAGATGACGTCGCACACATAAAAACATGGCAGCGATGTGACGTCGGGTCATTATTTGACCAGTACTAGTGTATGGGCGCCGCGCTACTCTGATTAGTTTGGAGTTACGACGCAAACGGTAACGAATAGTCTGTACTGAAACGCCATGCTGCCCAGCAGCGAAGGAAGCTCGCAACAGACACTAACGTAACTACGTCAACGTTCGGTTCCGGTCTTTGTCTCTCCAGGTTTACCGTTAACGAGGCGACTGTAAACAGTTCAGGTTGATCGGAAACGTGCCTCAAGTCGCTCATTATATTTGCGACAACACCATGGCCGTTACACCACCCACTATCATTTTATTGCATCCGTTTCAGAAATCCGTTGCATGTTGAAAACTGAAAACAAAATCAAATCGGCCTTTATTGCATGAATCGTATGACGTGGACTGAAAAACTGTCGACTGCATGTGCACGTGGAAAAAGTGGAAATGAATGTTCTGGACACTGAGTGCTATCTATGTACACGGTGCATATGATCACAACATCACCAAGGTAAAAAATACATGTACACTGGGCATGAAACAAAGACAGAGCAACATCAGTTATAAAAAAGAGGAACGGTTTTTTTTTGCTGAGTAAGGCCTATATATAAGATAACATTACAACATATTTTCCCTTCAGATGATCATATACTCATATAAAACGTATAAAACACATAAATACAAGATTTATTGTTGTGTGAGTGTGAGTCAAATGTACGATATATTGACATGTGTAAATAAGCACATCTCCAGAATCCCAAGTATACTTGCTGGTGTTCACGTTACCCTAAATTGTCTTTCATATTTTCCCCTGCAGATCATGATAGTTTTTGTGTACATTTTGTTTTATTATTTCAAGTTCAAATCTTAATTAAATTTCTTATTTGTTAGATAAAAGAAAACGAATAATGGAGAATAACGGAAGATTTTAATCCGAGTCTCAAACTTGGGTAGTTAATTGAGGACAAGACATGACACAATCGATGAGCTGGATAAATACATCACTCAAAACGTAAATACGGAAATACGTATAAAAAGTGACAATTTTTCCCTAAAATGATTCGTTATATGTAGAGTTTTAAACTAACAGCGCAAGTCTCACGAAACATGACTATTGCTATTGGGTTGTAAGTACCGAGGTATTATTTTGCTTCTGTGTGTCGGTTCTAACTTTCACAAACATAATCCGTAACATAACGACAATCCTCTAAAACTATATGCCGGACAGCCTCTGTACGAGACTCGAAGTGTAAATGGCAGTAATGGCGCAGGGTTGCACTATTCTACAATGTTAAACTATCGACACTGAATCCGTGACATTTAAATAAGGATCGACACGCCTCCGTTACACTGTCGTCACAAACCTGTGACATTTTAAAAATTTTAAACTTGAAGAAATATTCATAATCAGATGTTCAATTTGATCGTATTTTACTTATAATACACTACATTCCCCGGAATGTCAAATATATACTTCATACATTTGATTATAAAAACATATCAGCGATTATGTCCCCGCTATCGACTAGCAACTGTGACAAAATTTACAAAAGAATAATACTGTCGACGTGAATCTGTGACAAACTGTCGACGCGAATCACTCTACGTTGTGACAGAGTTCCCTGACCGTGAGAGAACGGTCGAACAAACGACACTGCGATTCTCGGTCCTACACGCTACCACTGGACCAAGCACTTCACATAGTCGTGGGAGAAGGATTGAACCCACGACTCTGCGAATCTGGGTCCGATACTCTACCACTGGACCAAGCACTTCACATAGTCGTGGGAGAAGGATCGAACCCACGACCCTGCGATTCTAGGTCCGATACTCTACCACTGGACCAAGCACTTTACATAGTCGCGGGAGAAGGATCGAACCCACGACCCTGCGATTCTGGGTCCGATATTCTACCACTGGACCAAACACTTCACATATTCGCGGGAGTAGGATCGAACCCACGACACTGCGATTCTGGGTCCGATACTCTACCACTGGAACACTCACTTCACATAGTCGTGGGAGTAGGATCAAACCCACGACCCTGCCATTCTGGGTCCTACACACTACCACTGGACCAAGCACTTCACATGGTCGTGGGAGAAGGATCGAACCCATGACCCTGCGATTCTGGGTCCGATACTCTACCACTGGACCAAGCACTTCACATATTCGCGGGAGAAGGATCGAACCAACGACACTGCGACTCTGGGTCCGACACTCTACCACTGGAACACTCACTTCACATAGTCGTGGCAGAAGGATCAAACCCATGACCCTACGATTCTGAGTCCGAAACTCTACCACTGGACCAAGCAATTCACAAAGTCGTGGGAGAAGGTTCGAACCAACAACCCTGTGATTCTGAGTCCGAAACTAAACTCTGCCACTGGAAAACGCACTTCACATAGTCGTGGGAGAAGGTTCGAACCCACGACCCTGCGATTCTCGGTCCGAAACTGTACCACTGGACAACGCACTTCACATAGTCGTGGGAGCTGGATCGAACCAACGACCCTGCAATTCTGGGTCAGATACTCTACCATTACACCATGCACTTCAAAAAGTCGTTGGAGAAGGATCGAACCCACGACCCTGCGTTTCTGGGTCCTACATGCTACCACTGGACCAAGCACTTCACAAAGTCTTGGGAGAAATATCGAGCCCACGACCCTGCGATTCTGGGTCCTACACGCTACCACTGGACCAAGCACTACAGAGTAAATTCATATTAGATTAGTGAAGTACAAGAAATTCTAATGGCGGATCAAGGAATGAGGCTCATTTTGTCTGTTTCAATATTTAGCGTCGTTTTTATGCCATCGAGAGCTCACAGACGATCAGTAAACCTAACCACTATTTTCTGGAATCCTGGAAGATTGACCAGTATTAGAGCACACCCATCCGTCCGTAAGAAGCTGACAACTTTCCCATTTCAATTAGCAGTGAGAGACGAATGACAATGAGGCGTAATGTCGTATATCAATCATCACGAAGATTCTGGCCTGGCGGGGATTCAAACTCAAGACCCCTCGGTTGATAGTCTGACGCGTTACAGACATTGTCCGGAAATAATTTTCTTGTTGTCCATTATAAGTACAAGCCATCTTTTTAATGAAATAAACTGTTTCTTAAGTGGAAGTTATATGTTCACTGGACTAAGTACACGTATACGTAACTTCGACAAGGTCAGTGGCATATGTTCATAGTGTTTTACCATTTTCTGTCAAAGAGGGCCTGTCACAGAGGGCGCTCTATAATGTAAAACATCCAAATTACGCTTTTCCGCACAGATAGTAAAGTGATTGTTAGGTGTGTGTTCGTAACAAAATCTACAATGTGAAAAGTGCCAAAAATATTATATTCAGTGGCGTAGCTCTCTTAACACCACAACGAACGGGTTTGCACGTTTTTTATCTACCTTTTATTTTCTCGCGAATACATATAATTATCTCCTGGAAAAGCCCTCAGAACGCAGGTAATGCATCCACACCCCCGCCCCACACACCCTCACACACCCTCACACACCCTCACACACACACTCATTAGAACCTGGTGGCTACGCTACTGATATTGATGATAGCTAAGTTCTATTGACAAAACACACGTTATTCGGGTGGGGGTTCGAACTCACGACCCCTCGAATGAAAGTCAGACGCGCTACTAACTGTGCTGACCTGGCCCGGCTGTACGGAAGTAATACGGGAATTTGCATGTTGCCTTCTTTAATATATACCGCTATCGGATGTTATACAATATGTCACCTTTTGTTACGTTTGGAGTGTTTTTGATGTTGATTTTAATGTTTTTTTTATGTTTTATATTTTATTGAAGTCATTGATGTATTTTGTGACTTCATATCTAACCTGTTCTCTGGAACCAAGTTAATTTGTGTTTAGTATAGTTAACTGATGTGTATAACAGTTATTTGTTAAAGAAATACGGACACCCTAGAAATGTCCTCTTTGACCGAGTGGTTTAAGGCACTATCAGCTAACGACCTTACCCCACAGAGGTCGTGGGTTTGAGCCCAGCTTGGCACAAAAAATGTATGAGAAAGGTTGTCAGTTACTTGCGAATAAAACGATGGTTCTACTCAGACTCATTCTGGTGTGTTCAGTCACCAATAAAACGGCATACGTCACATGTAACCTGCCATGTGATGAAAATGGCGTTCAAACCCATTCCAAAAGTGTTGAAAGAACAAAACATTTTACAACATAAATGTTAAACACTTATATTTATTGTGGAATACATGTGATTCAGGAAGATACATTTACCCATACTTTCATATTGATGTTTATTTAATTGATACATTTTTACAAAAGAAGAATGAAAATAAATATTTATATTACTCATATATAATTATACAGGAATGCAATACTACGTATCATTAAGTAGGATCCTCCGTGGCCGAAAGGTCTAAGGCGCCGTCTCAAGATCGCTGACCTCTCATCGCTGAGTTTGGTGGTTCGAGTATTGATCGATAAATAAACTTTATGTGAAAACGTTTACCAGTTAATTGCGGAAACACGATGGTTCTTTTCATTGTGAGGTATTCAATGAAAATGGAGATGCCATATAACCATAGATATATATCACCAGAAAACAGTTGAAAATGGCTATAAATCACATTCAAATATCACATTCAAAATCACATTCAAAATCACATTCAAAAGAGTATGCTTAAAAAATGTAATGAAAATATTTTGTTTATGTTATTTTTAAAGTATTTTCATCGTCATAATCAGTTTTTGTTTTGTAAATTTGTCAATTAGATTCTGTTTAGAATATATTTTAATGCAATTTCATATTATGAACAATGATACAACTATTTGTATAATATAAGCATTTAATATATTTCCAGTATTATGAATCTTGTATTAGTATTGTTACATATTTATTCTTACTATTTTATTGGTTTGTTTTATCATTTCCTCTTTAATTGTTATTATCATCATTGTTTCTATTATTATTTGTCATTATTATTCGAATATTTATTTTTATAGCTATAAATATCTAAAATCTGTTATTTAATTCTCCGCTTTCTCTTTATTTTCTCTTCATTGAAACTGATCAGTTTATCTTTATATTGGATCCACGTACGTAGTCTGATTATAATGTATGTGTCTTACTACACTACAATGTATTACGGATGTCAACTATAATTACTATTTTCTTCAAACACTTCATTATTTATATATCAGTCAGTTAAATCCTATTTCAACTGAAACATTTTTACGACATTGATCTTACACATTCCAACAAACAGTTTGTCCTCCTTATCACAGTAAGCGATTGATTCCGCACTAGCTAGTCCATGTCGCTGATCCAGCAGTATCTGTATCTTGGTACAGTCAGCGGTAATCTGGTGGATGTTATCGGAGCAGTTTCCACAGACATACACTGTTCCGGTCCTGTCTAAAGTCAAACCACGGGGACGTTCCAGGTTATCATCCTTGTAGACGGCCTTCACCTTGCCCTCCAGTGTCATACAGGTCACTGAGTGCTTGTTGTAATCAGACACGTACACGGCCGTCTTATCTGGGTTGATGGCTATGTACTGCGGCCATTTAAACAGTGGTGTTCCACTGGCGTCGTTCACCAAGGTCTTCAACACGGCACCACTCATGTTGATTATTTCCACTCTCTCCGGTAGTACAAATGTCACTATAAGTGTCGCATTATTATATACTATACCATAACACCGACCATTCACTTTTATATCTCGGTCTGTAGACAGTGACTGATACCCTACTGACACTAACTGTATCATACCCAGCAAAGGTAGTGTCACGGCAACTTTACTGTTGTTGATCTTTGTAACGTCCCATGGTCCTGATGACAGTCGTATTTTAGATTTAATTTTATTTTGTTTTGTGCTTAAGAGTTTAATCTTTTTATTGTCATAATCCTCAATGACGAATTGGTTGCCAGGCAACAGTATTGATCCCACGATGGAGCATATGGTATCACCTGGTGATTGAACATTGATGTCAGAAATGTACGTTGCAACTTGAAGTTCGTCAGTTCTTGTTTGTTGATCGTGTCTTTGCATCAATAGACGGTCACTGGACACTTCTGATTGTTTCATTGCACTGTCCAGTGGAGGTTCCGGTTGTGTTTGCTGACCACTTCTGCTCGTCTCTGTTTGCTCCAATTTGCATTGTCTGGACTTGTTCTGTGTTTGGAGTGGTATGTGTCGTGGTATAGGTTCCATAATAACACTTTTGTTGCAATCCATTACACTTATTTTCCCTATAGATTTCACATTTTCGAGCAAATCTTTCAACTGCTTCTCGGGCTCAAACCTGTAACTACATATCTTGTTGTCGGCCGTTATCTGACTGATGCCGTTCTCTAAGGTCTGTATTTTTTCTTCCGCTTTGGCCATAGTAGCGAACAGTTTCCGATTGCGTTTTAAGTCGTACAGAGCATTTAGTTCTGTGATTGTAGACGATATTTCAACTTTCATTGCGTCCAGTTTCGAAGATAATGACGTCATCACTACTTTATCTTCTTCTTTAACCTTGTCTACTTCGCTGATAACATCATTTTCAAATTTGTCTAAAGAGTTGTTTATTTCTTTTCTAAACTGTCTTATTTCCTGTATAGCATTCGAGTGATATTTATCAACGTCATTTCCATTATGTTCGGCTCTCTTTTCATGACTGTCTACTTCCTGTTTGATATCGGTCAGTGACCTATTTAAATGTTCGTATTGTGTTTCAACATAAATTACACCGTCACAACTTCGATGACCAATAGCCACACATGTACCGCAGCCAAGGTGGTCATGTGACCCGCAGTAAAATTTAATTTTCTCTCCTTGGTGTTCAGTACATTCGTCGTCGGTTATATCCGATGTTTTTGTAATGGGTTTGCGTCTTGTCATCGTCGTCTTTTCTTGAAGAACATGTTTTCTGAAGGGTCTAGCCCGGCGGTGTGTTGTAAAACACATGTCACACAAGTATTCACAACAATCTACACAGAATCCCGCGGCAGGTATATCGTTTCCTTCCTCGTTACAAGGCTGACAGATTGATTTTCCCATTTCCTCGGAATCACCTGGAGCTTCAGATGCCCCAATATATCTAGCTTTCTTCCCGGGAACTGACATTTTGTTCAGTTTAATGTGTCTACTCAATACTACAGGCCTAAATAATGACTGACACGTATGCTATGTTAAACTTTGTACTTTCGTTATCGTATTTACACGCCTAAATAATGACTGACACGTATGCTATGTTAAACTTTATACTTTCGTTATCGTATTTATACGCCTAAATAATGACTGATACGTATGCTATGTTTAACTTTGTACTTTCGTTATCGTCTTGACAGTGATATATAACATATTCGTATACATGTAGTTTACGCCACTGGTATTAAGTAGTACATAGGGCATGGTCGTAGGAGCGTTTCAATAAGGGGGGTGGTTATGAAGAGAGTGTATGAGGAACATTTTGATTGAAAATATAAGATACATAATTCTATAACCTCATGCAATGAGTTGCAAAATACGGGGCATATGGGTGGATGAATTCCCTGGTACATGTACGGAGCGGGGGGGGGGGGGGGGGGGGTGCCCCTTCCTGCTGTGGGTGCCTTGAAACTTTTGTGATCTTAAAAACCTAATTCTGTTTTTTTAGAGAGAAAAGATTGTTATTTATCCCCGAATATTTTGTGACTTTGACACGTTTTTATCAAACTATAACATGTTAAAATGAATTCCACTGGGTTTTAAACCTGGTACGTCGTACACTGAGAGAGTATGGCGTTATCTGCTGGTTGGTGTAGGCCCCTGGATGTTTTTGTATTCTAAAAACCGAATGCTCTACTTGAGTAAGATTAAGGGGGGGGGGGGGGTTATTTATCGAATACTTTTAACAAATACATATATTAGATGTATTAAAAACCAGATTTCAAAACCAAAGACTCATGCACTGTATGTTAAAACGTGAGGGAAAATGTTGGATTATTCTAGGGGTGTGGGGGGGGGGGGGGGGACACGCACCACCCCACCCCCTCCTGCCTGCACCTGAAATAAAAATGATATTAAAGACACCAAATGCTGCATTCTAGTGAGTTTTTAGAATAACATATATGATTGTCATTTACTCCAGTGCGGGAGAGGGTGTCGTTTGCTGATTTGTGTACGAGGGGCCTCATGTGGAAACGTTTTGAATATAATCAAATACTGTTATTTAGTAACAATAAGGGGGGGGGGATGGTTGTTATTTTACTCCAATATATTTTGTGTCATTTAAACGTTTTATTAAGAAAAAAACTAGAATTAGCTTCCTATGGGTTTAAACCACATGCATGACAAGCCAAAACGAGGGCTGGTGGCGGGTCTTAACCCGTAAAATTTTGATATTTAAAACAATAACTGCTGCAGTATTGAGTTTTTAAAGTAAACAAGAAATGTCACTGTTAAGTGTCACATGCCCCCCCCCCCCCCCCCCCCCCTCCCCCAATGGTCTGTGAAAAATAACAATATATGATATAATAGGTAGCGATGTATCCATGAATATCAAGAGTAATGGACTAATGATTCTGACTAGACATGCAATTCCATGTTTTTTTTTCATTAAAGCATGACTTTGACCTTTGTATAACCTTGACCTTGACATCCGATGTAATGGTCTGGGTATTTCAAAACGGTACATGCAAGTGAAACATTTTCATGACATGCTGATCACTTGTGTCAAGCTATTTTAAAATCCCTAAATGTAAGTTACAGATCAATTGTCGATCAATTGATAAATTGAACCAAGTGTTTTTGAAATCCATCCATGTATGATAAAGTTATAGGACAGACGTGAAATTTCAAACAGATTCAAAGTGTTGTCATACATACTCAAAGTGTGACAGTGTCTAGGTATTTCTTATGACACGTCGTCATGTCATCTTGATAAATTGAGCCAAGTTAAAGACAAACTCACAGACCAGTCACACAATATCAAACAAATTGATAGTGTGACCTTGACCTTTGGGGAAAGGTTCTGGGTCTTACATGCGACACTTAATTATGTCATATTTATCAGCTGAGCCTAGTGTTATCAAAATATATCCATAGATGACAAAGTTATAGATCGGACAAGAAATCTCACACAGACTGAAAGTGCTGTCAAACAAACTCAAAGTGTGACCTTGACTTTTGAGGTACGCATGTGGGTCTTACACGTGACACTTTGTAATGGCATGCTGATGAATTGAGCCAAGTGTTTTTGAAATTTATCCATATGTGACAAAGTTTCAGACCGGACACGAAATCTCAATCAGACAGAAATGCATCAACCAAAGTTAAATTGTGAACTTGACCTTTGAAGTGGGATTCCGGGTGTATTGCGAGACACATCGTCATGTTATGTCGGTCATTTGTAGCTAGTATTAACAAAATCCATCTATGCATGACAAAACTACAGACCAGACACGAAATCTCAAACAGACGAAAAGTGTTGTCAAACAAACTCAAAGTGTGACCGTGACCTTTGAGGTATGGGTATGGGTCTTACTTGCAACACATCGTCATGTTATGTTGATCATTTGTAGCAAGTATTTATAAAACCCATCTATGCATGACAAAGTTACAGACCAGACACGAAATCTCACACAAACTCAAAGTGTTGTCAAACAAACTCAAATTATGACCTTTACCTTTGAGGTACGGGTGTGGGTCTTACTCGCAACATGTCATCATGTTATGTTGATCATTTGTAGCAAGTTTCAACAAAATCCATCTATGCATGACAAAGTTGTAGGCCGGAAACGAAATACCGGATGGACGGACGGACGGACGCTACGATTACTTGATGCGACCAAAAAAATTTTTTGGGGAGCAAAAAAATATGTTGTCATTTACTCCAGATGTTTGGTAAGTTTTGAAATTTAGACATTTTTTGTCAAATTATTAGGGAGGGGGGGGGGGGGGGTAGGGGGCGGAGAATTATATGCTGCCCACCCAACCTGAATATTGGCCCCCGCGGCTCTACGCCTATGGTAGGTAAATATCGCGTGACATCATATGTTTCCCGAAAACTACGGTGTCCTCTTTAGGCCATCGTGGCATATTTATTAAATTAAGTGAAATCGGCACAACGAAACTACGGTGATGAAAAGGCGAAACAACGACGGTAAAAAGTTGAAACTACAATGATGAAAAGTCCAAATGACGGTGGTGAAAAAAAAATGCAGCGATGGCCCAAATTGGTCACCGTAGAAAACGTGTTGCTCAATGTAATGTATATTCTCAAAGGGCCACAACTCTGTGAAAAAATCATCAAACCAAAACACAAAGACAATATGCGCATCTCCATTCGGAAGTGATGCATTCTAGCAAATTTCTTCAAATTCCAACCAGTGACTGGAGGTAAATAGGCAGACAAACATAAATACGCAAACTTTGAACAAGGACTTGGTAATTAAAAGAATACAAGAGGGCAATAACTCTATGAAAACTCACTGAACAGTAACGCGAAGACGATATGCACATTTCCACTTGGTAGTTAGTGACACAGGCTCTATCTTACTATAGCTTATGGATAATGGTTCATTATTTACTATATATAGCTATCAAAAAACAAAAGTTTATAGGGAAATAGCTTGGACAAGGATATTGGGACGTTTGGACGAACGGACGAGGCCGCCACGACTATATGCTTTCCCGAAATTTCCGGAAAGTATAAAAATATCTAAAATATATTTCAGTGAGACTGTTCTCACATAGTCGTGGGAGAAGGATCGAGCCCACGACCCTACAATTCTGGGTCCGATACTCTACCACTGGACCAAGCACTCCACAAAGTCGTGGGAGAAGGATCGAACCCACGATCCTGCGATTCTGGATCCGATACTCTACCACTGGACCACACACTTCACATAGTCGTGGGAGAAGGACCGAACCCACGACCGTGCGATTCTGGGTCCGATACTCTACCACTGGACCACACACTTCACATAGTCGTGGGAGAAGGACCGAACCCACGACCCTGCGATTCTGGGTCCGATACTCTACCACTGGACCAAGCACTTCACATAATCGTGGGAGAAGGATCGAATCCACGACCCTGCGATTCTGGGTCCGATACTCTACCACTGGACCACACACTTCACATTGTCGTGGGAGAAGGATCGAACCCACGACCCTGCGATTCTGGGTCCGATACTCTACCACTGGACCAAGCACTTCACATTGTCGTGGGAAAAGGACCGAACCCACGACCCTGCGATTCTGGGTCCGATACTCTACCACTGGACCACGCACTTCACATATTCGCGGGAGATTGACCAAACCCACGACCCTGCGATTCTGGGTCCGATACTCTACCACTGGACCAAGCACTTCACATAATTATATCGATACAATTGTGTAATATCTCTATTTTTTATTAAATAAAATGTCTCTTTTTTTTTTAGAATTGGAGAATTTAATAACCATAATATTGCTCATCTTTAATAACATTAAAAGAATCTCAATTTACTGGATATTATATATTGATAACATAAAACTATCTTTAATAAAACAACGAAAATTTTACAGCTTAATATATATCACACACTACTTTAAAAATTGAAGCATCATACCATAATACAAATCCAGTAACGAGCTTATTAGTTCTTTGTTGATTTCTATGTCGATCTACTACTGGTAGATAAAACACAATAATTCAATTCTGAACAGTAATTTTAATAGTATTATCTTAAATTATTACTGAAAATTATAATTAAAAATATTGATATAGAATAATTGCCGTATGCCCGGTCAACATTTTTTCAGTCGTCACGTCCATATGAATCCGGTGGTACGATGGAAGACATTTTATTAAGTCATTATTATGACATACACTGCTCATATACCCTAACTGTATGATTTTTAAAAAAAAACTTTATTCTAGTTTATATTTTATACCGCAACATAAACACTATGGTAAACATAGTATATAGCAATAATTGTAACAACTTTCTTTATACTTGAAACTGATAAAATATTATATATAAAACATAAACACATAATAACTAATTTGGCGAGCACTTGTGGACCGACTAAAAGACGAGCGGGGCTTCTCATATAGATAACATTATTGCATGACTTCCAACAGAGACATACCAATGTGATTAAGTCACAGTTAAGATAAGCATTCTTAAAATTACTAAAATTAGGCCTAGCAAAATAGGAGGACTAAGTCATTTTGTAACACTTGTACGTTGTTCATTTAAAGAAAACGTTTATGTTGTGTATTTTCGTTTACACCAAGGACTTGTATCTCTTTATAATTCATTGATTTACTCGCTGAATATAAATATTTATATTTATGTATTGATATATATGGGGCTATTTTACTTCCCCGTGCACATACATTGTACTGAAGGGACACATAGCAATGTTTAAATCTTTAAACTTATGTTTACGCATCGAATTAATTTTTGAACTTATATTAGTAAGTAATAGCCAGTTATCGAATACTATTATATGTTTAATATTTTGTTTAATAAAACAAATCCATTACTTTAGTTTAAAAATATGAGTGAAAGTTCATGCCGAAAAAAAAACAGAAGAAAAGAAAACATTTGTTACCCTTTTTGACATATTTGACCGCAAATGTTTGAAATATGATGATGTTTCATCCATTTACGAAAGTTATTCCCCTTTCCGAAACAGAAACGACAATAAGAATCTGCATACCCAAATTTCTGATTTTAGTTTCATATTTGTATTGTGTAGATACTGTAATTATACACGTAAGATAAGGTTTAAATACGGAGTCTCTTATTATTCTAAGTTGAATGGCATAATATACGTTATTCATGCGAATGTACATTGATTTTATTACAAATTGAATATGTTGGTATATTATGATGGAGCGGAAATAAATAATATATACATACTTTTCAGAAATAGAGGTAAATGAATAATTATAAAAAAAATGCCGTGTTACCCTTTAAGTTAAACGCTTGTCTTAACCAATACTACTGACAATAAAGGATTTTTATTGTATTTAGTTTTGTTGGCAATGCAACAACGGTTGATATTTTTCTAAACTCGCGACGCTATCATTAGATTGGCAAAGGGCCAAATTGTGCATATGACTTAAACAGATAGAGATAAATTATGATAATTTATGAAAGACATGCGATATACGCAATCACATGGGTGATTACTTCATTAAGGAGCGGATAGACGGCCATATCGGTTCGATAGATAGCTCGTTTGTCATATTTGTCATTATACAACATTTCATTAATCTTGTGTATTATATTTATAACAAAAATAATCTTATTCTCAGTTGTTTAAGAATTTAAACAGGAAGTATAGAAGTCTGAAAATTAAATTCGAATTTCGTAAAATAATAAATCGTGTCGGAAGTACGTAGTATGTGCAGACATTTGAGATAGTCACTTGGTCGGAAAATCCTTACGGAGCGAAATTATTCTAGGTAAGTTTTGTTAATGTATTTCAAAGTATTTTTTTATCTTATTTTATTTTCATGCAGAAGGCCATAGGCCTATCAGCATATAAACATAGTATTTCACTCAATAAGCATACAATGAGGGCAAATAAGTGTTTTGATGTTTTGGTAAGATTTTTTATTTAGCTGTTGCTAAAAGACATTTGATAGAAACGACTCGACGTCTTGTTTCAATAGGTAGATGGTTCCAATCACAGACAACGGATGGCATGAAAGAATTATAGTAGAGCGCTGTTCTCGAACTTGGAATTTGTAGGTCATAACTATTTCTGAGATTTACGGGGAATTTTCCACCTATTTGGGATGGTACATGTACTAGTGCAGATAAGTAGGGAGGAGTCATATGGTTTACCATTTTATAGAACATATTTAATTTGTGTTTCGTTCTTCGAGTTTCTAGACTTTCTCACCCAACTTCTGTGTTTAAATTATTAATTGTACTCGTTTTGTTGTTCCTGTCGCAATGCGTGCTGCTTCGTGTTGAATTTTATCTAACTCGTGTTTATCTTAATAAGTACAGTTATCCCAGAATGTGTTACCATATTCTAACAGTGGTCGGATAAAACATGTATAGTCTCCAGGAATCTTCTGTCTAGCTGGTATTTCAATTTTCTCATGATTTTAATTCTTGACCATGCCTTATCCTTTATGTATTCAATATGAGAGTGCCAGGTACAGTTATTTGATAAAAGTATATCAAGTGTTTGTGTGAGTGTACTTCTGATATTTGTTGGTTATGCATATATAGTGGTGGTTGGATGGGTTGATTACGTTTCCTAGATATAAGAAGCGATTAAGTCTTTGACGGATTGAAAGTTACAAGTCATTGTTTTGACCATTCAGTGATTTTGTTGATGTCGGAATTAAAAACAAATTGTGCAGCATTGTTGATGTTGTTAAAGTGATCGATTATAAAGTACAGGCTTGTATCGTCTGCAAAAAGACGAATGTTAGTTGCGATATCAGATACTATGTCATTAATATAGACTAAAAATAGAAGCGGACCTAAAATGGACCCCTGAGGCACTCCAGCCTTGATTAATGTCCAATCAGATTTGACACCAGGCAAACCAACACATTGTTGCCTATCTTTAAGGTAGTCATTTAGTAAATTTATAAGCTGATTTGGCATTTCTGCTCCTTTTAATTTGACTATTAGACCTCTGTGCCAAACTCTATTAAAAGCCTTGCTTAGGTCAAATATAACGCGAACTTCTTTACCGTCATCAATAGTTTTACTGAATATATTGTACAGATAAGATAACTGGTTAATTGTTAAATCGCTAGGAACAAAAACAGATTGAAATAACGAAATAAATTTGGTATCACGAAAGAAATTATATACATGTATGTGTTCATAAATAAGTCTGTCAAACAATTTGCCAATTACGCTTAACAGTGATATAGGTCTATAGTTATTAACCAAGGAAGGATCTCCCTTTTTATAAACAGCGCATGCAAATGCTTCTTTCTAGACTTTTTGGAAAACACCTTTGGTCAGACAAACATTAAATAAGTTGCATAAAGGCATCGATATTTCATTAGATATTTCACGCAAAACGTAACTGTTGATATCATCGGGACCTGGGGCTTTGGCAGTGTTTCTAAGATACTATTTACATTGTTAGGCGATATACTAATAATTGATATGCTATCTGTGTTATCACTTGGTAATAGGATTGGTGGTAAAATATTGTCATGTAATTGTTGAAAGATAAAATAAAAACATATCCGACACCAGTACAAATGCGATCTTCAAGCACAAAATTGTATGACATTTACATTGCTCCACATGTTACCCCAGCTCTCTCGCGGTAGTCCAGAATGTCATAATCGAAGTGTATTTAAGAAAAAAAAAAGAAAGCGCTTTTATAAGCATGTTTTGGTAAAGAAGAGGCAATATATATATTTTGTTAACTCATAATTACTGATCACAAGTGAGAAATAACTAATTATGTCACTTGATTGAAGGATAATCAACTGTTATCTTGATTCTTATCATCACTATAAGAAGTACCATTACCATCCCAACAATATGTTTACTTATTGTAATTAACATAGTATTCAACAGTTTATATCTTCCTTCCATCGATATAAATAATCGCCTACATCAACATAATAACCAATAGTATCATTATCATCCCTACAATATGCATAATTATTGTAGTTAACATAGTGCTCAACAATTTATATCTTCCTTCCATCGATATTCATAATCACCTACATCAACATTATAACCAATAGTATCATTATCATCCCAACAATATGCATAATTATTGTAGTTAACATAGTGCTCAACAGTTTATATCTTCCTTCCATCGATATAAATAATCGCCTACATCAACATAATAACCAATAGTATCATTATCATCCCAACAATATGCATAATTATTGTAGTTAAAATAGTGTTCAACAGTTCATATCTTCCTTCCATCGATATACATAATCACCTACATCAACATTATAACCAATAGTATCATTATCATCCCAACAATATGCATAATTATTGTAGTTAACATAGTGTTCAACAGTTCATATCTTCCTTCCATAGATATAAGTAATCACCTACATCAACATAATAACCAATAGTATCATTATCATCCCAACAATATGCATAATTATTGTAGTTAAAATAGTGTTCAACAGTTCATATCTTCCTTCCATCGATATACATAATCACCTACATCAACATTATAACCAATAGTATCATTATCATCCCAACAATATGCATAATTATTGTAGTTAAAATAGTATTCAACAGTTCATATCTTCCTTCCATCGCTATAAATAATCACCTACATCAACATAATAACCAATAGTATCATTATCATCTCAACAATATGCATAATTATTGTAGTTAACATAGTATTCAACAGTTCATATCTTCGTTCCATCGATATAAATAATCAACTACATCTACATTATAACCAATAGTATCATTATCATCCCAACAATATGTATAATTATTGTAGTTAACATAGTGCTCAACAATTTATATCTTCCTTCCATCGATATTCATAATCACCTACATCAACATTATAACCAATAGTATCATTGTCATCTCAACAATATGCATAATTATTGTAGTTAACATAGTATTCAACAGTTCATATCTTCGTTCCATCGATATAAATAATCAGCTACAGCAACATAATAACCAATAGTATCATTATCATCCCAACAATATGTATAATTATTGTAGTTAACATAGTGCTCAACAATTTATATATTCCTTTCACCGATATACATGTACATAATCAGCTACAGCAACATAATAACCAATAGTATCATTATCATCCCAACAATATGCATAATTATTGTAGTTAACATAGTATTCAACAGTTCATATCTTCGTTCCATCGATATAAATAATCAGCTACAGCAACATAATAACCAATAGTATCATTATCATCCCAACAATATGTATAATTATTGTAGTTAACATAGTGCTCAACAATTTATATATTCCTTTCACCGATATACATGTACATAATCAGCTACAGCAACATAATAACCAATAGTATCATTATCATCTCAACAATATGCATAATTATTGTAGTTAACATAGTATTCAACAGTTCATATCTTCGTTCCATCGATATAAATAATCAGCTACAGCAACATAATAACCAATAGTATCATTATCATCCCAACAATATGTATAATTATTGTAGTTAACATAGTGCTCAACAATTTATATATTCCTTTCACCGATATACATGTACATAATCAGCTACAGCAACATAATAACCAATAGTATCATTATCATCCCAACAATATGCATAATTATTGTAGTTAACATAGTGCTCAACAGTTCATATCTTCCTTCCATCGATATACATAATCACCTATGTCAACATTATAACCAATAGTATCATTATCATCTGAAAGTATTGTATGAGTACCTGATTTAACATACTAATCAAAAGCATCATCCCTATATTATGCACAAAGTTTTCATCATTACAATACTTATAAGCAGCATTAGTACACCATTATTAAACACACTCAGCTTCATCAACAAAATAATGGTAAACTTCTACTTCTACTATTACCTCTACTGCTAATACTACTGCTATTTATACTACTACTTTAACTACTACTACTATTACTACTACTACTCTTCTATTACTACTACTACAATTACCTCTACTACTATCACTACACTAGTTCTTTTACTACTACTATTACTACTGCTGCTAATACTACTGCTACTTCTATTACTACTATTACTACTACTAATTACCTCACTACTACTACTACAACTACCCTACTAATACTACTTATGCTTTTACTACTACTACTTTTATTACTACAACTGTTACTACACTTCTACAATTACTACTACTACTATTACTACACTGCTACTATTACTACACTACAACTATAACTACTACTATTACTACACTACTACTGCTATTACAACTACTATTACAGCACTACTACTTTTACTACATTACAACTATTACTACACTACTACTATTACTACTACTACTATTACCTCACTACTACTACTAAAACTATTTCTACCATACTAATACTACTTATGCTACTACTACTACTATTTTTATTACTTCAACTATTACTACTACAACTATTACTACACTACTACTATTACAACACTACTATACTACTAATACTACTACTAATACTAAATTACAACTATTACTACACAACTACTATTACTACTACAACTATTACTTCACTACTACTATAAATACACAACAACTTATACTATACTACTAATACTACTACTATTACTACACTACAACTATGACAACACAACTACTATTACTACTACTACTATTTATACACTACTACTACTATAACCACTTCTATTACTACACTACTACTATAACCATTAAAACTATCACTACTACTATTAATACTACTACCATTACTACACTACAACTATGACTACACTACACTACAACTATTGCTACTAATACTACTTCTACTATTACTACTTCTACTATTACTACTACTACTATTTATACACTACTACTACTATTACCACTTCTATTACTACAATACTACTATAACTACTAAAACTATTACTACTACTATTAATACTACTACCATTACTACACTACAACTATTACTACACTACACTACAACTATTGCTAATAATACTACTTCTACTATTACTACTTCTATTATTACTACTACTACTATTACTACACTACAACTATGACTACACTACTACTATTACTACTACTATTTATACTACTACCATAACTACACTCCAACTATTACTACACTACACTACAACTATAGCAACTTTTGCTACTAATACGTCTTCTACTATAACTACTTCTACTATTACTACTTCTACTATTACTACACTACAACTATTACTACACTACTACTATTGCTACTTATACTACTACTACTATTGCTACACTACTACTATTACTACTAATACTATTACTTTTACTACACTACAACTAGTACTACACTACAACTATTACTACACTACACTACAACTATAGCAACTTTTGCTACTAATACTACTTCTACTATTACTACTTCTACTATTACTACACTACAACTATTACTACACTACTACTTTTACTACTTATACTACTACTACTATTGCTACACTACTACTATTACTACTAATACTATTACTTTTACTACACTACAACTAGTACTACTCTACTACTATTACAACTACTACTATTACTACTATTACTAAACTACTACTTTTACTACTACACCTATTACTACACTACTACTATTACTTCTACAACTATTACTACTACTACTGTTACTATACTTCAACTATTACTACACTGCTACTACAACTTCTACTACTTCTTCAATTATTACTACACTACACTTCTTCTACCATTGCTATTACTACTACTATTGCTGTTTCCACTACTACTTCTACTATAACAGATAATATTTATTACAATATCAAAATAATCTACATGTCTATTGTGTATTCATAAAACGGGCAACCAAAAACCTACTTATTCAATTAGATGACCAATATGACCTCTCATGTATAACGCATTGAATGGGATACGATCCCAATTTTCATTAAATAATTGAGAATTGAAAACCTTATTGACTACGCTTGTCAATCAACCATTTTCTTTTGTAAAGATAATCTTATATTTCTATTTTCAGGTTAACAATGGCGGCTCTACAAGATCAACCAAACCAACCAGAATTCATCAACTGGATGAAGGGAGCACTTGCACTTAAGTACATGGATGATGGTCTCGTGAACTTCTCAGAGAAAGAAGTTGGAGCTCTGCAGCATCATATTTGTTCAAAGGTGCGAATAAATCTTCCCGCAGGAGCTCACAAACATTGCTCTTCATGTAGTATTGTGAGCTCCAAACGACGCAAATGGATTTGTCCGAAAGGCATTTGCCATAAAATATACAAGTTATTGAAACGTAAACACTTATATGGTAAGGTTGTACTTGAAAACACGAATATAAATACATGGACAGATACTAGCCGATCCTGGGAAATTGGGAAATGTTTTATGCCAACAGGGTATGAGAACAAACAGAGTGCGACAGAAACCGACTGTGCTGGTTTACTCGCTCTTGCCATTAATTGTCTAACTATCAGCAAGAAATTTGATGTGTCGATAACACAGCCAATTCATAAAATCCGAAAGATACCACAATCGGAAATTAATTCAGTTTTACACTCAAATGCTTACTAGTATGCTCTTTGATTTTTAGTGACGTCTTGTTTAATATTTCTGATATTTAGGTAAAAATTCCACATTCATTGTCTAAACAATTTATTTTAGCTTGATTGTGATGTAAACTCAGTGCTTATACGAAGTGCTCTCGAACTTATTTACTGTGAAGAACCAATACTCGGTGTTGGTTTTGAGAGGTTATCTGGTTGAATTTGGAATTGAAAGCGCCAATTCAGGCGTGAGCGGCCAGCACTGTATCCACTTTACTACCAACCCGCTCAGATACTAAAACTTACTATGTCTGTAATTTTACATTTTGATAGTGTTATAAATAATACTTTCTGTAAAAGATTTGTATCAATCTAATTGTAAACGTTTAGTTGTAAACTATAGTTAAAAATGATATATAGTTATGCGCACGTACATGTATCGGGTATGAAACACGCATTGGATTGAATCGGAACATAAAATCAATTAAATCGCCTTACGCTATCTTATTTAAGATTGCTATGGTACAATGCGCATACGTGTTATTTTGTGTTGGGGTGACTCTACCTTTTGAATAATACCCTGCTGTATATATGTTCTTATAATTAGAGATATTTTCTATTTAATTCCTAGAATATATGTTTGGTTTACATTTCAGATACGAGAAATGAGACACAAGATAATGCATTCGGAAAATCTAAGTCTTCAACGAGAAGACCTGGATGATCTTATCAAAGACATTAAATCTGAGTTGCAGGATCCTCAAACACTTTTAGATTGTCAAGAAGCCAAAGATGCTGTCAACCGCATATCTGAGGTAAGGAAATTTTAAAATTTTGTAATAAATTGCTATTTTATACATGGTCATTGTTAAACAGTGTTTTACCATTCCCAATATGACATAATTGTCGGAATATGTTCACACTTAGTTAAGGTGTGTTCAAAACATGTTAGATAAATATGATAAAAAAACGTGTTGTAGATGCTATTGTATACAGGAGACAAACGCATGTACAAAAAGAAATTACATGTTACATGAATTACATATGAAATTGAAAAAGCTCAGCCTTAGCAAAAACAAACAAACAGAAACATCGCTTAAAAATACGCTTAAAAAATAAAATACGGTAGCAACATACATACTGAATAAATGCAATAGGGACCATCGCCTAGGAACGAGACGAAGATAATAAACTAGAAAGAGATTCTTACGAATGTGTTAGTATAAATATGTGTGGTTCAAATAATATATATGCTCAGGCAAAACAAACATAAGGCTAAACAATTGAATATACTTACAAATGTATCCGTTGACTTTGTAGAACATAGAGCTGCGCATGATAATAATTATTAATTATGTTAGGATATGCAATATATAAATAAGGACAAGTAACATGTTGATTAGTATATAAATTTAAACCACAGTTTGTATTAAGCTATGCCATTGCGCACATGTGTATAACAGGTATTCACAGTAAATTTATACTATTTGTTAAAACTTATTGAGGTAACACTGTTCATGTAGGAACAACTCTATTCCCTTATATTGTAGTTGTGCTTAACTATATATTTGCTTAAATGTATTGAATCATAAGAACGTTTGTTTTTTTGAAACTAATCTGGACTTTTCAAAAATGCTGATGGCTTCTTTTCAGCCATTGTGCTATTAATGTTTATATAGTCTATATATATCAGAAAAAATATTTGTTTTACACTTATGTTTATAGATGTATCAATTGATAAAACTTGAGATGTGTTAGCGAATTGTTTTCTTTTATTTATATCACAATCTACAAATACTGTAAATTTAAAACAACTAAAGTTAAAAACTTTCCTCCGTTTTTGATAGACACATTTTCAACTTGCAATCAATTTTTCCGATTTAAACATTTTCATCAGATGGAGCGTGAAGACTTCAATGTAATGTGTGGTGATTCTATTGAACATCTACATGCATATGTCAGACAACTGGGTATACGGCAATCCCAATACGAAGATCAAACAAAGCAATTCCTGAAGGATTGTACAACAAAAATAAAAAATGAAGTAACACATTCCACGGAAAATGAGCTTGGTAAATTAAGAAACGATTTAAATCAAAGTAATCCTAAATCAGAGATAACATCGGTGAGTAAAGATTTGATTTTATTCTTATTTCTATTGTTAATAAAAAGCATATTTATATGGTTGTCATTCATCGAAAGGAAACTTACTTACGATTTCAGTATTGCTAGAGACGACGGTGTTAAGTGATGTGAAGGTGATATTACCCTGAGTCTGCTTCATTTTTTGGCTGTGTTGTGGGCTTCCAAGATGTTCTTTTATCCTATATTATACATGTACTACTGCTTTTCTTGAGGGATCAATTCATAAGTTCTCAGTTTTAATTTATTGCTGTGTTTAAATTTATATTATTAATTTTCATTAAATTTAGACGTTGGAAATAAGAAATTAGCATTTGAGTAAATGGAATTCATACCATTCGCAAAATTGTCATTCAAGTGAATGTTATTTGTAATAACCAAGTTAATAATGCAACAAAGCAATCCAAATTATGGCGGACAATTCCCTTAATATTAAAATAGGACTGTATTTTAAAATGTATGTAATGAATTTAATTTACGTATGGTCTGTACAATTTCAGTTCCAAAATCAGCTTCGTCGTGTGGAAGAAATCGTTGAGAATATAGACGGAAGCGTAAATGAAAGAGATAAAATAATGTCAATAAGAAATGAAATTGATATTGTTCGAACCGGAAATGAAAGTATGAGGTATTTAATTAATGAGCATCAAACTCTCTTGGAGACATTTGATGAACAGTTATCTCATCGTGCAAAAGCAATCGAAAATGACAGAAATGTAAGCCGTTCACGAAGGTTGAGGACAGTTTGCAAATGGATTGCTATGGCTGTTGTATTGCTTGTTGCGCATTTATTGAACAATGAAAGAACTGGACGCGGACCAATGCGCCTTATATGAGGTTCATAAAAACAGCAGCAAGAAGATTGAAAAATAAAAACAGTTCCTACTGAATTCTCTAAAAATGATAACCCTATCTATTGATGTACATGCTCTAGTGTCAATTTAATACAAATAAGAATTCATATAACCAACAGTAGACGTAGCAATCAAATTACATAACCACTAAAGTATAACAATATAAGAAATGATAAAATAAAAACATACATGGATAATAAGGGTCACCGCCTTGAAACGGTCCGTAGCAAATGATGCCATTGTCAACCTCGCTCTTTCCTCGTCGTCATATCATAAGATAAGAAAGAATAAATACAAATAATCAGTCAGACTATTCACTTTTAATATTTACAGCGTGCACATGTGTTTATTGTAAAAGCCATCGCTTAAAAAGTGGTGTTGTGTTTGTTGGCTGATGTAAGTTATAGTTTCAAATTATCTGTTGTAAGTTTAAATCATGGTTCATTTTCAAATTATTTTGTCATGACGCGACAAGATGGAGTTGTAACTATTACACAAATTATTGGACAAAATAATTCCATAATAAGATGATATTTAGTTCTTACTCGGTTGTAGGACAATACAAGTATGAAACGCTAGGCTGCAAAGAAATTATAAATCCAACATTTGCAAATTACGTTTGAAGTGCTAATAAGTTTGACGATAACATTTTCAGTGTAGTCAGCTAATTATTGCACGGACACGATATCTTCTATATTCACCTAGGGCACACGGAGAAATCGAGTATACTGTCAAAAGTCAAAAATAAGGGCGTCTTTGTATGTGCAAATCAGTAACTTCTACATCGTGTTATCACCAATTGCCTTGATAGATCTCACACTTGACTTAGAATCTTATTTTGATATTTCCAGTAGTTCAATTAACACCCAATAAAACAAACATCAATATCAACCAGGTTTTTTGGTTTTGGACTTAAAATTCGAAACCAAACTTGACAGATGGAATCCTCAGTCAAGAAAATAGTTTCTGGCCTTCTATGTGGATTTCGCAATGGCATGCTATCTCTGTACAACCAGAACAAGCAACTCAAGGCTGGAGTCAAACAGCTAGGGTCATTTGATAATTTTACCGAGCAGTAAAGCCGTCGAAACTTCGTACGCATTTCCGATATCCCTGAAAATGACAACGGCAACACTGCATATCTCCTGCGATAGAGGACATCGATCGTTCACATCGAATAGGACGACCATCCACTATCAGGGTCGTCTCGACGCCATGAGCTATTTTAGTCAAGTTTACTTCCTATTGCTATCGACAGAGACTGTTTAATGCTCGCAAATTGGCCAAATACCGTAGTTACAATGGAATCTACATTAATGAAGATATCACCAAATTCCGTGATGGCATTCTGTACAATGCGCGTAAACTCGTATAGGTTAATAATCCGTGGATTGTGCCATCAGAGTCGAGCATAGAAGAATACAGAGGATCCTTAAGAAGTCTAATTTAGCTCCTTTTCATACGCCTGGTACAATGCCAACTTCAAACGTTAATATACAGATTGAACAAATGTGAATAACACTGCTACTGACAGAATTGTTCATGCTCTGTATGATTGACAAAGTGATGTATATGGTGACATTGCGATACGAAATTATTCCAACACAGCACTCTAATATTATAAAAATATTTACTAAACAATAAAAACTTTGATTAAGTGAATTTTTTTTTTATATATTATTGCAAGAGTATTTTCAGTTGCATTTGTATAACAATAATTATGAACCTTTTGTTACGGAAATGATGAAAGTATGATTAAATGCGGCAAGATCGAAAACATCGAAAAGCCGAAAGTATTTTCGTTCAGTGAATTTATGTTCACAAACATTTAATGGAATTTTAGGCATATTAAAACTATGAAAACTGCACGAATTTCAATGTTTTCAACGGCTGTATAATCAGACTGAAAGTTAAGTATGATAAACACGGAATATACTGGTACGTACATGCACGTGAAATCGACGTTCATGATGTCTATTACGTCTAATGCGCACGTGGTAGTTATAACTGTTTTAGCAAAACTGAAGAAGAGCTTTTCTGATCGCCCAGTGACCGTCGTCCATCCGTTTTTAACTTTTGCTTCAAACGGATGTCACCAAAATTTTGTGTGAAACATTGTTCCATAAAGATCATTCAAATTTGAACCCGCCCTAGCATCTTATCATTTAAAAAATATAAAAAAATCTTCTTCTCCGAAAGTGCAAGTGCAAGGCCTTTGATATTATGCATGTAGTATCAGTAACTCAATCAGTTTCACTCAGATTTGTTCAAGCCATGACCCTAGGGTCAAAATTGGCCCCGCCCGGGGAACATATCGGTTTAACACAGTGACTTTTTTAATTTAAAAATGCTGACCAGCCAAATCTGTTTATATTTTGTATAAATGATCCCTATGAGAAGGGATTTCAAGTGTGTTCAAATAAAGAGGCTAGGGTTTATTAGGGCCCAGTATTTTTTTTACATAGGAATAGTACTGGAAAACAGGAAATTATGTTTTTTTCATCCTTTTTGGTATTATTCCAATAATATTGATGTCTGCAGCATTTTTAGTCATAATAGTTGAGACTGGGCCCTTTAAAGGGAATTTGATAACAGGGTCACATAAAGGGATAAAATTGTGAAATTTCAAAAAAAATATTCTCAAGAACCAACAAACCACATTTTCTTATAGTTAGTTTAAATTATCTTTATAAATAGGGGTTTCAAGTTTGTTCAAATAAAACGGCTGCTAGGTTCCATTGAGGCCCAGTAAGGGGGTTTTGATTTTTACATAGGAATACTATGGGAAAACAGGAAATATGTTTTTCTCATTTTTTAAGTATTATTTCAAACATCTTGATGTCCTGGGCATTGTTTAGTCATTACCGTCGAGACTGGTTTCTTTAAAGCAACACATCCACGTTTGAACTTTTTTAAAAAAAAAAATTAATTGAGTTATGAGCACATTTCCCATACAAACATATAATAAATTAGCTGTATATGAGCATATAAACACAATCCCAAACAAAATGATGCCCAAATTATAATGCGTGACTAACACTTTATAAAACAAGCGTGTAACTCACCCGAGTCAAAAAAATTGTCAAAATGACTTTCAAGGCAGGTAAAGTACACTTCGCAATAAAACGTGAAGTTTTTTAATACAACTCGCATAATTCAATTTGAAGCCAAGTTGGAATCCTCGGCAATTTAAAAATAATTTATTAAGCGTTTGTCACGCTTTATAATTTGGACATCTTTTTTTTTATAATTCTAAAGCGTTCTGGATAGTGTTTGTTAGCACATATACAGCTCACTGACCATATATTTATGTATGGGAAACGTGCTCACAACTCAACTGAAAAACTTTTTAAAAAAGTTTAAACGTGGATGTGTTGCTTTAAAGCGGAATTATTACAGGTCGATGTAAAGTTTTCATTTTTGGTCAGTGTATATGTATAACAATATGAAGTTTTGTATATCAGTATATATATAATATGTTCTTGTTTGGTATTTTATAGCGATTGTACATATCATTGATTTTGTATTTTCAATACAGGTAATGCAGGTTAAGGTACTCAATTATGAATTGTTCGCATTCGAAACTGTAATTATCCAATTATACGCTTTACCTCTACTATTCAATGCTGAACTTTCCAAGCTATATGAACTTTGAATCGATTGTATAGCGTGTACAACTGAAGACTTAAAGTATTAAAACTACATTAATTTTGTGGGTATGAATTTGAAAAATATTTAAACTGTGTAAAAATACCGCTCATAATCCAACTATTGAAGAGGGACGGTAAAACAATATGGAAAGCTCTGTGCGCGAATACATGTGTTGTAAAATGAATGTGATAGAAGACAAATACCATTTTATACTAGTTTTCCCATGTTATAAAGATCTAAAGACACACTATCTACCAAAATATATTTGACGATGACCAAATAGTCAAACATTTAGTATATTAATGACAGAAAATAAAATCCATACTGTTAATAATTTTGAAATATATGTTCATCTGGCCAATGCACGACGTGAAAGAACAAGCAGCGAATAAGCGTGTTTATGGTTAATTATCTTGTTTACGTACATCTTAATATAATTCAATTTGATTTGTTTAATTGTATATAAAATTGTGTATAAAGTGCTTACCTATGCTCTTTTCATAAATTCTATTAAATGTACCAGGTGTGAATAAATCACATTTGCACTCATCGTCGAATACCAACGAGTAATTCATTACGATACTCTTCATTTATATTTAGCCTAAACATCTGTATATTTAGCCTTTTAACTGTGAAAAGCTGAAAACACAAGTGTTGTCGTTTTTGGCCATGGGCGCGGCCATATTGTTCGGATTTGCTCTTTTTTTGTTTCCCATTGAAGAGTATCCATTTTGTAAATGCCGTTTTGATTGGCCGTTGTTATTCTCTTCTGTACAAATAAAACGACGTGAAGATGACAAAGATCCCACGGGTGATGGATGGAGAGTATCGGCATTGTCACCCGGGGGTATCCGACGATGATTTACACTATGAATAAATGATCTACTAGAGAGTGAAATTTTGCTATATATTTGTATGTTATATAGGTCATTTTGTTCTCATTATAGAACCGCTTAAGTTGTTAAGGATATTAACATTGTATGATGTTTGTGCTTAATAAAATAATTGAATTGATTTGTTATTTATTATATACAATTTCTTGCACCCGCCTATTGAGACATTACGCTTCAATTTCAGAAGTAGTTATTTGTCATCTCCTCGTTCACGATACGGTTCGAATTAACAATTCTAAAATGACAAAGATATGCCTGGAAAGCCAGTATCAACATCAGCGGTGATTTCTAAAATACTAACCATTTACCACATGGAGGAAAAAATCACTGCAATACAAAGTCCTGAAAAATAGAAAAAGAGAACTTAACTTTTATTTCCATCTCCTTCATTTGTGTAATGTTAATAATGGTGTGAGTCCTTGAGCTTTTATCTATATTTATATCAAGTTGTCGTTGTTACTAATGTTTTACCAACCTGCATGCAAAATATAATCTTCTTACAAACTAAACAAGCGAACATACCCAAAGATGTTTAAATTTCATAAAATTATATATTACTGTTTATTACATGAGAAAACATTGAAGGAAACAAGCTTCAGAAAAAGGGTATGACTTAAAGTTTTGCTATATATTTGTATGTTATATAGGTCATTTTGTTCTCATTATATAACCGCTTAAGTTGTTAAGGATATTAACATTGTATGCTGTTTGTGCTTGATAAAAGAATTGAATTGATTTGTTATTTATTATATACAATTTCTTCTATCCACCTTTTGAGACATTACGCTTCATTAAACACTGAGTATGATATTGATAGTCTATCCCAGAAGCTGATACATGTATCTCCCGAATCAGGACTATTAACCCCGAATTAAAAGAAGGGAGTTCTATGTCTGTCCCACATTTCATTGCAATTGAACGCTTACTAAACTGTGACGAAATCAAATTTTCAGTTGAACTGACCAATCAACGTGCTCAATTGGTGCTTCCCAGTATTGCTATTTACACAATGCGGACTAAATCGGGAGAACCGGGTTCGTTCTACAGACTAATGAGTGATAATGACTGGATTGTTATTGTTGATCAGTTTTGGTTTGATGCCATGACAATATTACACATCATGTATTGAGTACTGGCGCTACTTGACATAACACCGTTTATTTATAGAAGTCTATAAATTGTCTAGAGGTGTCTCAATGAAACAATAAAAATCAAATTAAATACTTGTAAATCGTAATATGTCATTTTCTGATACATTTTCTGTAATACTATTTGAACCATATTGTGTATATAACGGATAGTAACCAGCACATGTGTGAAAATTGTATTATATAAACGTTATCTCCCTTATAATACATAATTGTACATACTGCACGATAAAAATGAATTACACATTTATACTGGTCATATCTATGTAATAATGACATCAATAATAAACAGTAATAAAGTTACTCAAGTGCGTTTCCCTGTACGGACGACACTAACGGAAGTTGGAGCTTTGCGCATGTCTAACGCCATTTTCAACACATTTCATTTAATATACGGAATGTCAAATATTATTGTTGGAAGAAGACATCAGAAGGAATTAGAGTAGAACTATCGTCTTTCCAGAAGTAACTGGCAAACTTTCCAACATAAAGATTTTGGAGCGAGCGGGACTCGAACCTACGACCTTAAATGTGAGATTTTAAGACGACGCCTTTTACCATTCGGTCGTGGAGAACCTTAGCGTCTCTCAACACTATTACATTTTCTATTTAAGATTAAAAGTTTTGTGATACCTATCAATTTCAAGAGTAATTATTGTTCAAATACTCGTCCACGGTGCAGTTCGAACCAACAATTCTAAAATAACAAAGATATGCCTAGAAAGCTAGTATCAACATTAGGGGTGATTTCTAAAATACTGACCATTTACCACATGGTTAGAAAAAATCACTGCAATACAAAGTCCTGAAAAACAAAAAAAGAGAACTTAACTTTTATTTCCATCTCCTTCATTTGTGTAATGTTAATAATGGTGTGAGTCCTTAAGCTTTTATCTATATTTATATCAAGTTGTCATTGTCGCTGTTGTTGCATGACAATTAGCTACTCTTTCAACAATGTTAAGTCATATCGCGACGGTTTCAAGCGTCTTGTTACAATAAGGAAGTACAAGAAATACAAATGGCGGATCAAGGAATGAGGTGCATGGATATTGTCAGGTGTAATAGAAATTAAAGTGATTTCGTCTGTTTCAATATTTAGCGTCGTTTTATGTTATCGAGAGCTAACAGACGACCAGTTAACCTAACCGCTATTTCCGGAGCTCTATAATGTAAAACATCCAAATGACGATTTTCAGCACAGATAGTAACGTGATTGTTAGGTGTGTGTTCTTAACAAAATCAACAATGTGAAAAGTACCAAAATTATAATATTAGGTGGCATAGCTGTCTTTACGCCAAAACGAACGGGTTTGCACGTTTTTTTATCTAACTTTAATTTTCTCGCGAATGCATAGAATTATCTCCTGAAAATGCCCTCAGAACGCAGGTAAAGCATCCAGACCCCCGGCCCACACACCCTCACACACACTTCTTAGAGCCTGATAGGCTTGAATCATTTTAGCTACGCTACTGATATTGATGATAGTTAAGTTCTGTTGACAAAACACAAGCTATTTGGAAGGGGATTCGAACTCACGACCCCCGGAATGAAAGTCAGACGCGCTAATGACTGTGCTGACCTGGCCCGTCGATACGGAAGTAATACGGGAATTCGCATGTTGCCTTCTTTAATATATACCACTATCGGATGTTATACAATATGTCAACTTTTGTTACGTTTGGAGTGTTTTTGATGTTGATTTTAATGTTTTTGATGTTTTATATTTCATTGAAGTCATTGATGTGACTTCATATCTAACCTATTCTCTGAAATCAAGTTAATTTGTGTGAACTGATGTGTATAACGGTTATTTGTTGAAGAAATACGGACACCCTAGAAATGTCCTCTGTGGCCGAGTGGTTTAAGGCACTGTCAGCTAACGACCTTACCCCTCACCACTGAGGTCGTGGGTTTGAGTCCAGCTCGGTACAGAAAATGTATGAGAAATGTTGCAAGTTTCTTGCAAAAAAAAAACGATGGTTCTACTCAGACTCTGGTGTGTTGAATCACCAATAAAACGGCATACGTCACATGTAACCTGCCATGTGTTAAAAATGGCGTTAAAACCCATTCCAAAAAGTGTTGAAAGAATAAAACATTTTACTTTTCTTTTCATTATGCGGTATTCAATGAAAATGAAGATGCCATATAAAACATAGATGTATATGTCCAGAAATTTGACGAAAATGACCTTAAATCACATTCAAAAATCACATTAAAAATCACATTCAAAAATAACATTAAAAATAAATGCTTCATAAATGTAATGAAAATATTTTGTCTATATTATTGTGTATAAGTGTTTTCATCGTCACAATCGGTTTTTATTTTGTATATTTGTGAATTAGATTCTGTTTAAAATATATTTTAATGCAATTTTATATTATAAATGATGAAACAAATATTTGTATTAATCATTCATTTATGAGCTTTTGATTTATTTCCAGTATTATGAATCATGATTTATCATTTCCTCTTTAATTGTTATCATCATCATTGTTACTATTATTATTTGTCATTATTATTCGAATATTAATTTTATAGTTAGAAATATCTAAAATATGTTATTTAATTCTCCCCTTTCTATTTATTTTCTCTTCATTAAAACTTGTCAGTTTATCTTTATATGTGATCCACGTATGTAGCCTGAATATAATATATTTGTCTTACTACACTACAATCTCATATGGATATAAACTATAATTACTTTTTTCTTCAAACACTACATTATTTATATATATCACTGTCAGTTAAATTATATTTCAACTGAAACGTTTTCACGACATTGCTCTGATTCATTCCAACATAGAGTTTGTCCTCCTCATCACAGTAAGCAATGGATTGTGGTTTAGTTATTCCATGTCGCTGATCCAGCAGTTTCTGTATCTCGGTACAGCCAGCGGTAATCTGGTGGATGTTATTGGAGTTGAACCCACAGACATACAATGTTCCGGTCCTGTCTAAAGTCAGACCACGGGAACGTTTCAGGTCATCATCCTTGTAGACGGCCTTCACCTTGCCCTCCAGTGTCATACAGGTCACTGAGTGATTGCCGCTATCAGACACGTACACGGCCGTCTTATCTGTGTTGATGGCTATGTACTCCGGACAGACAAACAGTCGGGTACCACTGGTGTCGTTCACCAGGGTCTTCAACACGGCACCACTCATGTTGATTATTTCCACTCTCCCCGGGTACACAAATGTCACTATAATTGTCTCGTCATTATATACTATACCACGACACTGACCATTCACTTCTATATCTCGGTCTGTAGACAGTGATTGAGACCCTACTGACACTAATTGTATTATACCCGTCCCTGGTACTGTCACGGCAACTTTACTGTTGTTGATCTTTGTAACGTCCCATGGTCCTGATGACAGTCGTATTTCAGAGTTAATTTCATTTTGTTTTGTGTTTACGAGTTTAATCTTATTATTATTATAATCCGCAATGACGAGTTGTTTGCCAGGCAAAAGTTCTGCTCCCGTGATCCAGCACATGGTATCACCTGGTGATTGAACATTGATGTCAGAAATGTGTGTCGCAACTCGGAGTTCGTCATTTCTTGTTTGTTGATCGTTTATTTTCATCAAGAAATTGTCACTGGGCGCTTCTGATTGTTTTGTTGCACTGTCCAGGGGAAGTTCCGGTGGTGTTTGTCTACCACTTCTCTTCGTCTCTGTTTGCTCCAATATGCATTGTCTTGATTTGTTCTGTGTTTGGAGTGGTATGTGTCGTGATTTAGGTTCCATAATAACACTTTTGTTGCAATCCATTATACTTATATTCCCTAAAGATTTCACATTTTTTAGCAAATCTTTCAACTGCTTCTCGGGCTCAAACCTGTAACTACATATCTTGTTGTCGGCTGTTATCTGACTGATGCCGTTCTCTAAGGTCTGTATTTTTTCTTCCGCTTTGGCCATAGAGGCGAACATTTTTCGATTGCGTTTTAGGTTGTGCAAAGCATCTAGTTCCGAGATTGTAGACAAAATTTCAACTTTCATTGCGTCCAGTTTGGAAAGTAAAGACGTCACCATTACTTTATCTTCTTCTTTAACATTGTCTACCTCCCTGATAACATCATTTTCAAGTTTGTCTAAATGGTTGTTTATTTCTTTTCTAAACTGTCTTATTTCTTGTATAGCATTCGAGTGATATTTATCAACGTCATTTCCATTTTGTTCGGCTCTCTTGCCATGAATGTCTACGTCCTGTTTGATATCGGTCAGTGACCTATTTAAAAGTTCGTATTGTGTTTCAACATAAATTACACCGCCACAACTTCGATGACCAATAGCCACACACGTGCCGCAGCCAAGGTGGTCATGTGACCCGCAGTAAAATTTAACTGTCTCTCCTTGGTGTTCGGTACATTCGTCGTCGGTTATATCCGATGTTTTTGTAAGCGGTTTGTGTCTTGTTATCATCGTTAAATCTTGCAGAACGTGGTTTCTGCAGGGTCTAGCCCGGCGGTGAGTTGTAAAACATATGTCACACAAGTATTCACAACAATCTATACAGAATCCCGCGGCAGGTAAATCGTTTCCTTCCTCGTTACAAGGCTGACAGTTTAATTCTCCCATTTCATCGGAAGCTTCAAATGCCCATTCAGCTTTCTTCCCGGGAACTGACATTTTGTCCAGACTTTTGTGTCCGACTCCTTAATGCTACATGCCTATATAATGTCTGACCAGTATGATACGTTAAACGTTGTACTTTCTTTATCGTATTATCAGTGATATATAATGTATTCATGCACCGCAGTTTACGTCACAGGTATTAATCAGTTGGTACATATCGCGTGATATCTTTTTCCGATAACTACGGTATCCCATTAGGGCCATCGCGGATTTTTTTATTAAATAAAGTTGAGTCGAATCAACGAAACGATAATGGGTGGTTAAAAGTCGAAACTACGATGGTGAAAAGTAGAAAAAATTATGGTTAAAAGTCGAAACAATTATGTTTAAAAGTCGAAACTACGCTGGTGTAAAAAACGAAACAACGATGGTGAAAAGTCGAAATGAATTCCACTTTTCACTATCGTAGTTTCGATTTTTCACCATCGACTTTTCACCATCGTAGTTACGACTTGTGACCATTGTTGTTTCGACTTTTCACTGTCGTTGTTTTTACTTTTCATCAACGTAGTTTTGTTGTTTCGATTTTACTTAAATAAATATGCAGCGATAGTAACACATCTGTATAACGACACTAATTTGTTTATTTATGATTGTATTCTTTCATGAGCTAAAGGCCTACTGAGTACACTGCATGCATGTTCTTCAAATAAAAAACCAACAACATGAAAATAACAATTTATAAAAGCTGTTTAATTTGGATAATCGACTAAGTTAATTAAAAACGAATCAAATTTGCATAAATTTGACTGTCCATTTACCGATTCGAATATGGGTCGTCACGTCTTCGCGTAACCATAATAACGGGGTGAACTATGATGAGGTGATACCGTCTGTTGCGGTAGGATGGATGTTACCATGGTTACTGAAGATTTGTTTCATCAGCTGAAAAATAAAAGTCATCAATATATTACGACGGCGTCTGTTTAAAACTGTATTCTAAGCATTGGCGTATCAAATATTATATGAAAAACAATTATTGTGTAAAATAACATAAAATGCATGAAATACCTTGTGAATATAATAATGGTAAAACAATGGACCAGGGCTCTGAGGGACGTGGGTTTGATCCTCCGCCATAGCAGATAAGGGAGACGTGGGGTCGATCATCCGCCATAGCAGATCAGAGAGACGTGGGGTCGATCCTTACCCATAGCAGATCAGAGGGACGTGGGGTCGATCCTTACCCATAGCAGATCAGAGGGACGTGGTGTCGATCCTTACCCATAGCAGATCAGAGGGACACGGGGTCGATCCTTACCCATAGCAGATCAGAGGGACTTAGGTTTGATCCTGCGCCAAAGCAGATAAGAGAGACGTGGGACCGATCCTCCGCCATAGCAGATCAGTGGGACGTGGGACCGATCCTCCGCCATAGCAGATCAGTGGGACGTGGGGTCGATCCTCCGCCATAGCAGATCAGAGGGATGTGGGTAGATCATCCGCCATAGCAGATAAGAGGGATGTGGGTAGATCATCCGCCATAGCAGATAAGAGGGATGTGGGTAGATCATCCGCCATAGCAGATCAGAGGGACGTGGATTCGATCCTTACCCATAGCATATCAGAGGGACGTGGGACCGATCCTCCGCCATAACAGATCAGAGGGACGTGGGTCGATCCATACCCATAGCAGATCAGAGGACGTGGGACAGATCCTCCGCCATAGAAGATCAGAGGGACATGGGTTTTGATCCTCCGCCATATCAGATCAGAGGGACGTGGGGTCGATCCTCGCCATAGCTACATGTAGGTGTGGTGGTCTAAAACAACCATAGCATGCGGGCAAAGTGCCTTGCCTTGTAATTCCTTTAGCAAGGCACTTTGCCCGCATGCATTTGGTACTTGTTCAACCCAGAAATACTTCTAGCGTGAGTTGTCTAAGTTATGAGTACTTGTTTCATAATCGATGTAGAATTATGGTTCAAGTGACACACATGAACATGTTTGGTTTCATGACAGCAATCACAAATTAAAGGAAAACTGTACTATATTGCACAGTTTGTCCGAACAGGTGATACATTGTATAATTTCGTCCCACTTACATTTTGAAAATATTGTTCCCACTCCAGTTCTGTTATCTGTCCATCCACTAAAATTACCATTGTCATAAAAAGTTATTTAATCATTGAATTTAGTTGTATAACAATAACACAAAATAGAGAGACAAACATACAGAAACACAAGATATATGGCCTGAGTACAATGGCCATATTTTATTTTCTTAAAGAGGCCCCACCTATATCGCAGATATTTTTTCTATATTAGCAGTAAAACTGCACATTTATATCAAACATAAATATATAATTGATATTCTGTTCAATTCTGTACTTATTTTGTATTGTGTCTCTATAGTGTACAATTCTTTAACTTTGTTGACCAAATACTAAATCACGGCCCTCGATAAAGTCAGTACTGGGTTATGCTAAAACATTGACGAAGAAAACGGAAAATGCCGACCTGTGTATTAACGAATTTAAATACAAGTACGAAATCAATCATTATCTTCGAATGGAACCTTCCTCTTTAAAATGCAATAAACTTCCATAATTTACTGAACAGAAAAGTATAAGTGATGTATCTATATGTATGCATCTAAAAAAAACAGTTAATATGAAATTCAATCTCTACGACATTCATATTGCATAATGCATAATGCACACTAATCCACGCTATAGCTATATGGTTAAATAAGAAATTTCAGTTAATTTGTTACACCATTCTTATCCGCTTTGGTAAATTCCCTTTGCATCGTTTGGGCATTCAAACAGTCGGTAAAGTTGACATCGAAGTACCGGAACATTGTATCGGCCAGGGCTGTTGGCGCGTCCGTGGCCCCGGATTCGTACTCTAGTCTCGACACACATCCGTCATCTGAAAGGACAGCACAGAGGTGGCAAGCTTGTATATTAGAATTGTTCTTTGATTAGCATATCAAAGTGATTTTCATAACCTGTCAGTTATATTTCAGTAAACTAAAAGTAGAACCCTTATCCTTAATCGACTGCTTAACCTATTGAAACTGTGCATTATCATATAAAGAAGTTAATATACTTGTATGTTTGTTTGTTTTTTTTTTATTTTGAGTTCATGTTCTCACTAGCCCCTCTCTAAATTTTCAATTTTATGGCAGTTTGGGTAAAACCTTTCACAAATTATTTTTAAAGATATTGTTTATTATTTTTCCAAATTATACAAAAATCAAAGCGGTGGAGATTACAAATTATAAAAACACAGAGCTTTCTGCCCCCGCGGTTATAAAAGTGTTTTCATGCTCAAAACAATATTTCCAAGATTCATATAAACACACACGTTAACGTACGAACGCTTGACTCGGCCTCAAATTTGAAAGTATTAATGTAGAATTGAAGTCGAAAACTATTTTGTTATATTGAGTCTATTCATTTTTAATTCAGCATGGAATCTGGAGTTAAGCAAGGAGCTAAGTTTATATAACCTCTGACCCTGACTTGACTTATGCATAATAATTCTATACAAACCTGATCAGAGCCATATTGTGACATATGGGGCTTTAAGTGGAACGTCTAAATATGGTGCAGAAGTCAGAAATGAAAGTTTCAAATATTTTATAAATGCTACGTTTAATTTATTCGTGTATAAGAGCCAAATAATTTCTATGATATTTATTTAAACAAACTGATCTCTGAATAGTCACATTCTGTAATAAGCCTACTTATGATTGGTTGTATTATGTAATGTCCATACCTACTTCTGATTGGTTGTTCTATGTAACAAACCTAATTCCGATTGGTTGTGAACAGTTAATTTCTTACCATCAACATCATCTTTGTATATCAACATTCGAAACTCCTCCGGCAGAACAAGGCCATCACTATTCTTGTCAAGGTGACCGAATCCCACATCGATTTTATTGTTTGGTACCGGAATATAATCGCTGTAAAAACGTAAGATTGTTATTGGTGTTTTGTTTTTCAACATTAAACAAGAAACTTACTCTAACAACCGTCATCCTCAATTAGCATTCGAAACATTGCTGGGCCATTTCCGCCTATGTACGTACGTAATGGACGAGCGATGTTCCAATTGCCTCAAATAGGATAATCGACGAGGTATTCCGAATGTTACTCTAACCATACCCTTCTCAGCCGCCAGCATTGAAGAGTTGCATATATATCGAAATACAAACAACGGGTACACGTATGTTCTTAGAATAAAATCTTGGAATGCAATAAATGGCTTGATCAACATTATTCCATAATAATCTCGTAAAGTTTACTTGTCAGCAGTTTTCGCAAGGGTTTTTATGAATTAATTTCCAACATATTTCAGGTTATATATGTCAAATCCAGTTTTATTGGAGGAGGAAAGCTTCAGAATGAATCTGAGTAGAACCATATTCCATACGCAAGGAACCGGCAAACTTTTTCACAAAAAGGTTTTGGAGCAGGCGGAACTCGAACCTACGATCTAACAGTGCAGAGAGAGGTAAGTGATCTTGAGACAATGCCTTAGATCATTCGGTCACAAAGGACACGCGTTTTTATGTATGAGAATATATTGAAGTTTCGAACAATTGTTCAGACCTTACCCTCACCAACTTACCAACACCATCTTACATTCACCACTTTACACCCACCACCTTACACACATCTCCTAACTCTCACCACCTTGCACTCACCACCTAACACTCATTTCCTTACACTCACCACCATACATACACCACCTAACATTCACGACCTTACACTCACACCTTACACTCACCACTTTACATACACCACCTTACACTCACCACCGAACACACTTATCTCCGAACAATAACCACTTTACACCCACCACCTTATAATCAATACTTTACACTCACAACTTAACACTCACCACCTTACAATCATCACCTTACATTCACCATTTTACACTCATCACCTTACACTCTCCAACTTACACTCAGCTCTTTACACTCACAACCTTACACATACCACTTTACACTCATCACCTAACATTAACCACCTTACAACTCACCACTTTACACTCACCACCTTACACTCACCATCTTGCACTCACCTCCTCACACTCACCACCTAACACACACCTCCTTACACTCACCACTTTACACTCACCACCAAACACACATTTCCTTACACTCACCACTTCACATACACCACCTTACACTCACCACCATACACTCACACCTTACACTCACCACTTTACATACACCACCTTACACTCACCACCGAACACACTAATCTCCGAACAATAACCACTTTACACCCACCACCTTATAATCAATACTTTACACTCACAACTTAACACTCACCACCTTACACTCATCACCTTACACTCACCATTTTACACTCATCACCTTACACTCTCCATCTTACACTCAGCTCTTTACACTCACAACCTTACACATACCACTTTACACTCACCACCTAACATTAACCACCTTACAACTCACCACTTTACACTCACCACCTTACAGTCACCATCTTGCACTCACCACCTCACACTCACCACCTAACACACATCTCCTTACACTCACCACCTTGCACTCACCACCCAACACACATTTCCTTACACTCACCACCAACCACCTTACATTCACCACCATACACTCACCAAATAACGTTAACCACCTTACACTCACCACTGTATACTTACCACCTAACACTCACAACTTTACACTTACCACTTTACACTCATCACCTAACAATCACCACCTCAAACTCACCACTTTACATTCACCATCTTGTACTCACCACTTTACACTCACCACCTAACACACATATCCTCACACTCACCACCCAACACACATTTCCTTACACTCACCATCCACCACCTTACATTCACCACCATACACTCACACCTTACACTCACCACTTTACATACACCACCTTACACTCACCACCGAACACACTAATCTCCGAACAATAACCACTTTACACCCACCACCTTATACTCACTATTTTACACTCACAACTTAACACTCACCATCTTACACTCATCACCTTACACTCACCATTTTACATTCACCACCTTACACTTACCACCTAACACTCACCACCTAACACTCACAATCTTACACTCACCACCTTACACCACACATTACACTCATCATCTTACACTCACCACCTAATATTCACCACCTTACACTCACCACCTACTATTCACTACCTTACACTCACCAGCTAACCATCTTACACTTTCTACTTTACACTCACCCCCTTACACTCACTATCTCATAACAACCTTACACACACTACATTACACTCACCCCCTTACACTCACCACATAACACTAACCTCCTTACACTCACCCCAACACTCACCATCTTACACTCACCATCTTACACTTACCTTTCACTCACCATCTTACACTCACCACCTTACACTCACCACCTTACACTTACCACTTTACACTTACCACCTTACACTCACCACCTTACACTC